>LD688989.1:2282481-2294500 GCA_003118335.3 Papilio memnon
AAGGAGGTTACCTTTAATGTTATCTTAACGAAGAAATTACTGGTTCTGATTTCAGTATGGCTTTGATTGGCAATGTCGGATAACTTTGAGTGTCGTAAATTATCCAATATTAAGTAATGGACCGTCTTTACACCGATACGGCTTTAATTTAATTTATTAAAATTACTATTGACGGTGTAAATTCGAAATGTACACAAATTGAAGAAAATTTTTACTTTCTAATCAACAAGGGGAACCTGTAGTGTCCATTTAACGAACTATGCCACTGTTAGACTTTACGGCATATTTTTAGTCATATTATAGTAATTGCGAAAGTTTGGATGGATGTTTGTTATCACGTATCTCCAAAACGGTTGGATGTAGATGAAATTAGGAAAATATATAGATTAAACTCTTTAATATTATAATTATTGAGTTACTCGGTTTTTTATTTACACATGGGCTAAGTCGCGGACGTACATTGCTTTCGTATATTGCCCACTGTCAGTAAATGTTTTTGCTGTAAGTTACAACGTAACACTTTCTGTTTGCCTCCAGCTAAGATGTTTTTATACGGCCAACTTTCTCTTACTCAAAGGGCATGTTTATTTTTAAATTTTGTATCATTTAATATTCAGTAACACATTCAAGTGTGGCAAATTATTTTGACGTCTATACTAATATTGTAAAAAGTTTTGGTATTAGTTTTGGCATTATAAACTTTTTAAAACTGGTAACACTTTATTCTGTCATTAAAAATCTGATATCAAAACTGTTTTATAATGTCTTTTAACTCGACAAAATATACAGATATAAAAAAAAAATTAAAACGGTATTATTTCACCGGATAATGAGATAAAAAACGATTACATCAAGATTAAAAAGTATCGATTCAATTTCTGACATTCGTATACGTTTCCGTTTCGACTTGTTCAATTTTACAGTAAGTTAGTGCAACCGATAAACACCAGTAACCTCAATCTTTAAAGTGTCAGCGAATATAAACTTGATACTGCTCACCTTAATTACACTACTGAATGGCATTACCCGTTCTCATGCGTCCGAGGTAACAGGAATTTCAGTACGAGTATGAACTTCGTTTGTCAACTGTTTGAAACGAACTGAATACTGTCACACTCTACTGTCAATTTTTAAATTGACTAAACTCTCGCACAACTGTTTAGTTTTCTTTGATTCCTATGAGCTTATATGGTGTGCACACTACTCAATTTTTAATGGTGCAACTAAACAGTTGAATTGGCTGCGAAACAATCGACAAACGCACAACTGTTCTACGATAGTTTAGTAAATAGTACGCCCGCTCTTAGAGAGAAAAGTGGCTCTTAAGGGTATATATCCAATTCTAAATCTATACGAAGGATTTACTTCAGGGTCTAACGTGGCAGTTCGTTCATATTTGGTTAATCAGTTCTTCAAATTAATCTTAATTTAAAATTATTTATGCTTGCAGTAAAACCCTAAACTATTGTAAAAGTTAGCAAATTTTTTGTAATAAGCGTTTATACAATCCATTCATCAAAGATACCTTTAAGTGCAAGTTTCCTAAATTCAGCTGGTTGTACACTAATAACTGGAAACGATATAGGGTATCGTTCTTAACACAACAAGGCTAAGATTATGCAAGCTATAATGCTATAAAATACGTCTTAAGCGTTCAAAGTCGGATGTCGCAGTTAGCAAACTTTATTTGAATTTATTCACGGTTTTATTACCCAATAAAACCATGAACCCGTGTGCAGATCGGGCATAATTTATAACCCATAAATCGATTTCCACGTAATATTATAATGTTTTTCTTAGCTTATTTAGTTAACGTTAGTGATGTACTAATTGATTTGATTGATTATTATGAATATGTATAAAATATACTTTAGAAGGTTTTCCTATACATAAAGTCAATTGGTTATCTACCCGTGGCGATGCATGTTAAAGGGTTATCTGAAATTGTGCCTTCTTAATATCTTCCACCTCCACTTTCCTTTTAAACGGTGTGAGAAAAACAATATTTTTTTGATAATTTCGAGTATTATCCAAATTAAATGTATTACGTAAAATTCTAGCAAATGTCTGGCATTGCCATTTAATAGGTGTTTTGAATATACTCGTGTATTTTGTTTAATTTTATATCCAATATCCTTGCTATCTATAATTTTTACTTTTTTATTTTTTATATCTCTAGTTTTTACGCCTATGAGGCATATGTCCAAGTATGAGACTTCATTAACCTTTTATTGTTTTTTCTTTGATACTATCAAGGTATCAACTAGCCTAGATAATTGGCGCCCAAGTCTATAAGAAGCGTATGCATCGCTTAAGGGTCAAATTCCACTGAGACGCTTGTCGCGCGATTCCGGCATCGCGCCGCCGCGACTGTTGTTCAAAAGGACGCGCGGACAGTCACGCGGCATACCTCTTGATGGAAATAGGCACTAACATTTTTAAACATGTGCGTGAGAATGCAGTAGAAATTATAATTAAACACCCATACTAAATGAGATAATAAGAAACAATTTGAATTTATAATCACATGTAAAACTAGTTTTTAATGATATATCTCAATTCAATGCAATATCAATTGACCGCATATAATCGATTAAAATTTTTATTTAATTAATCATTAACAATAAAACGTTAAAAAAAACAATTGTCTATGATTACATGGCTCGTTGACTATGCAAAAATATTGTACTAAATACGTTTAACAACTATAGTTAGTACAATTAGGCTTAAAAGCTGATATAAATCACAAACACAATAATCACATTCATTAGATTGTTAAAAATATTTACATCAAATTGTCTATGGCGTCGTGTAATTTTTATCTTTACTATTCTCATATAATCTGTGGTACTATAATTACAAACGTTATGGTGAAATTTATGACCATTGTCTACAACATTATCATAGAATTAATAAAACAAATTATTTTTAGCTACCGTGCGGTGCGCACTTTAGTTCTTTTTTGCAAACGGACAAGGTCGTAATTGTTAATTTTAACAAAAGTCAAAAATGCTGTAGATCATGAAAGAGATAAGAGGTAAAAATTAAGAATTATAGCAATTTTTAGCAATGATTATACTTTAATTAGTACATAAATATAATTTATATTCGCATTCAAGCAATAAATTTTATAAAAGCAAGTATGAGTACATTTGCAACGCAATTTAATTCAGATAACGTTAGGCGAATTAATATATTGTAGTTCCTCTTACACTTGCTAAGATGATAATCAAATTATGATTAGAAAATAGGTCTACATTTAGTAAAAATACCACATTTATACCAAAACCTAAATGAATTTGACTACAACTTAGATGTTAGTTTAAACAGAAGTCAAAGTAATTTGAAATTTATTTAAAGTATTTTAACAATTAAAACTGTACATAAATTAATTGAATCAACATGGTACGTTGTGTGGTCGCAAAATTAAAGCGCGTTACAATCACTCATATTCCCGCAAAACTAGTTTCTGCGCACACTAGCGCCACGCGTGCATACAACGAACGTGTAAAACCTCTTTACACGCGTACGAATAGCACACTAGCGCCACGTGTGCAACATGCAACTTCTCTACACTACAGGCTGTACGCACACTAGGACCACTTGTGTGTGCACACAAGCAGACAGCTGATATGCATCGACCTACCAAGTAATTATATGTTTACAAACACCGCTGCTATATCTTTAGTTGTATGACGGTATACATTATAGTGATGGAGACCTGTCGATTATCAAGTCCAGTTTTTCTATATATTTTTTTTTTCAACGCTATAAGTAATTTAAAAAAACCCTAGACCCTAGACCAAATACGTGTACAATATGACCATTTTTTAGGATGAACTGTAGTTTAATTTACTGAGAGATCTTTTCTACAGTAGACGTATGTGCTCATAGTTTACTATACAGCCCATAGAATTACTATTTTAAAATATAAACGTACCGACAGATTCAGGGACTATACCATAAAATAAATCAAAATCACGTTATCGTTCAGTTTCAATAAAGAGAAAAAAAATCAAAAAAATATCGACAACCGCAGAACCGCTATACATCCCTATTTTTAAGCTGGACGTTCCGTTGGCACGTAGACACGGAGTGTTATCAGAATAATGACAGATCTCAAGCCGGGACCGAGAGCTACGTGCGGCAAAAATACCGCAAATAAATACCATGCCTTAAATTACTGTGACACTTGCTAACACGCTATTATAAGCTTTAAAACTACAGAGATAGAAATCAAAATCCGATCAAATCTACTTAGAGCTTCAGCTTTTTTATCAAGGTTACAATTCTAATTAAAGTTAGGATAAAAAATAATATAGACAAAATATATCTATTTTAAATTTGTATGAAATCCAAAATGTATTAAAACTATCGCATTTAGTATTTCAACATAAAGTTACTTTAATTTGTAAGAAAACCACTCAGAGTCACTAAAGGCTCTTAGTGTAAATTTACAATATAATGAATACTTAACTACCACTTTGAGGTTATACTTCTAGATTACTATTTTTTGTTAAGAAACCAGAACGAAACACGAGTCTAGTATACATTTGAAAAATAAATCAAGGCGAAATATTGATGATAATTACTAAGTCTATTCACTCCAATTGAAATAATAGGCGTGAAGTTTTTTACGTCTAAGAATTGTAGAGTACTTCCTCGCTTCAACGCTAACGAGACGAAGAGTTAAATTCTTTTCATTGCAAAAATTCTACACATTCTCGCAAAGTTCTTTATTTTCTTTAATAAACATTAGTTGAACACTTATTTTCGATGTTCGATCCATCATTTCACGAAATTAGCGCTGCAATTATTGCGAAAATATCGTTACAAAAATATGAGAATAAAAGGATATAAGGCAAAACTAGACATTCCTAATTAGTTCATAATTAAAACATAGCCATCTCTATCTATACTTCTATACTTAATATAATAAAGCGTAAACACACACTTCTTTGTTGTCCAAGATGTTAGCAATTACAGCATATTTTTGAATAATTCTTTTTTTAATAAAAAGCCCTACGCTTAAGTCACGCTTTAGGCTATATATTTTCACGCCATTAAACTTAGGGGGTAAATATTTTGGATAAAAACCGCAATGTGGGAAAGAGATCATAAGTTGCTGCCAACATCAAGGAAGCAAGGTTGCCATGGTTTGTCATCATGTCATGTCATTTTGACATTTGCAATTGATAACTTGACAAATGTAGGTAAACAATGAAATTTCACGGGGATGAGGCCGCAAGGGAACAGCTAGTTTGTTATATAATAGCTAGGTCTAGGGAGGGACAGCTACCTTTAATAATGAATAATATGGTTTTATTCGAGTAGTTTTCTAATATCTTCTGTGCTGAAAATGTAATTTTTCTATCGTGCTGCCACCTGCCTGACGACGCCCGTGAATTGAACGATATCGTAAGTGAAAACATTTGTCAAATCGTGGGGATTCAATGAATATTTTATGACATTAAAAAAAATGTTTGTTTACTTTTATAATAGTCATCATTATCTAAAGAACTAAACTGTATCTCATTTAGTTTACGTAACGCAAGTACAGAGTACCAGGGCAGCATAATAAAGCAGGCGGTGAGATACAATCATTTTCCGTGGCCTTGCGCATGATTCATCGCCTATCGTATAATCAATAGCACAGTCGAAGAGAATGTACGTCACATTTAGGGTTCAACATCAAAATCCTGTCTTGTAATTATCAATTCTATTACAATATAAGTAAGTTCTAAATTACTTTGAATTTATTTATAATTTGTTGGGATTTCACCAATTTTAAATTTATTTTTTCCTTGACTTGGAAAGATTTCTACGAACTATTAAGAAAGGTTTTGAGAATTTTTTTTGCTTATCGACTGTAGGTCAGAGAAATACAAGTTCTGATAAGTTGGCTTTACTGGAAAATTACCACGAATTCGCCTAATACACTCAAGAGCATTGAATCCGGGTCATTAAAAAAAATAAAGCTCGTAAACTAAGAATGCTAGCTTAGCTTCATTAAATAAACATTGTTTATTTTTAGGTTGTTTTAAGCGACCCAGATTCAATGCTTTTGAGTGTATCTTTATTCTGCAGAATTAAAGGTAGGCAGGGTAACGCGTCTATCTGTCTATGTGATATCTATGTCTATGGTCATTAGTCGCTTCTCTTTTAAAATTACATTAACCAATTTCCCCACATTTTGCACTTTCATTTTCGCATGTGAATATAAAATAAAGACCATAATCGAGTTAATGGAATCCCTTTAAATTAATACACACCATTAGTGGACAGTAGCAATTAGTTTCACATTACTTAAACAGTGACTAGGGAAATATAGAATTACGTGTGAAAATTATTTAATAGATTAAAAAAGAAAAACATACTGTATGTACCCCAAAAATATCTTTACACACTGTTTAGTTAATCACGGGTATTAACACCGACCGCCCCTAAATTATACTTACGCCAATCTTACTAATATTATAAATGAGAAAGTTTAGACGGATGGATGTTTGTTAGATTTATGGCTTAAACAATAGCCAGCCATAATAAAGAGAAGAAAAAATCCAAATAGACATAGATGTAGAACTAACGCAACAATCAACAAATGTTTCCTTAAATCCAGGAATGTAGTAAACAGTAAATCTTATGAGAACGAAGTACATTACTTCATGGTTTCAAGTAGATAAGTAGATTTTATATAACTGTCCGTTAAACCGGGCCAGTTTATCACGGCATTGTACGCTGTCCGTTTAAATGATTTGTAGGAAAATCCAGCGCGGCACGACTGCCGTCTCACGCTTCACGCCGCGGCCCTCGCGTAAAATGTAATAAGTTGACTTTTCAAGGATTTTCAACGTAGTACATTAGATCGTGTGCACCGTTGCGTTTTCTCACGTTTTACAATAAATGTCAAGAATCTATATGTATAGGTATAATCAAGCTTGTTAAATATATGATTCATAAAGTATTATAATTTTTTATTATTTTTATTATTCAAATTGTAGGCGCACGATAAAAAAAGATTGAATATGTCAATTTCCATTTAATAGCTTCCAAAGTTTTCTTGTTAAATTTTTTAACACTAATATACTTTTACAGGGATTTGATTGTAGCAAAAAATAATTTACCTTCAATCATCCAACTATAGATAAAGTAGATACCTTAGCACGAACAATAGAGACAAAACAAAATGTTTCTATTTTAAGAATCTCAGCATTGTGTAGTTATATATAGCAAACCATTTTTCTTCCATTATTTCAAAGGTTTGTCACCGAAATGAGCGTTACATTCTCACGACTGTTCCAATAGCGGATGACTCCGAAATCTTACGAATTGTGACTAATTCGAATATAATTATGGCGGACTACTTCCTTCTGACAAGAAAAACCACAATTGCTTAGTTGCGTGCCACATAGAAACAATGCTACGGAAAAAAAATATAGAAAAAAAATTACATCGTTGATATTGTCGGAGAAGCGACGCAAATTTTTCACACGCTATCTGAACCTGTGTTCTTCGCTTTGATAAAACGACTCAAAGTATCGAGATATATATTAAGTTGATAGCAGTTAAAGGTATAATTATCACTACATAGATTGAATTGTCAATTTCGGATTAAAGATTTTTGGTCATTGATTTTTCTATTTTACGGTTATTACTTGCATTTAAGAGTCAGAGAGACATTTAAGAGAATATAGCCAACAAATATAACCATATGATTGGTTTGTCGTTGTTGTATGTTGTTAGTGTGTAACAATATTATATAGAGTGTAGTCGTGTAATAACAAAGTTTATGTGTGAAATTATGTAACATACATAATATACTGTATATAAATAAAATACATATAATCATGGGCGATTTACAAAAAGATGGCTTTCCCAACGCTTTAATAACAACTAACTGTTGCCCGCGACTTCGTTCTCGCGATATTAAGATAAAAAGTAGCCTATAATATGCCCGTCTATGTCAGCTATCAATAAATTGACTAATAACTTTAAAAATCTTATTTTGCAAATTTTCTATTTTTTGTATATACGATTTAAAGAAAAAATATTGATATTAGGTTTAGAAATAAGGCATTCTAATCAATTAAATTTTGTTTCTGTTTTACCTTTTTTTGATAGCGTGTTTTCATTTTGAATAATTGAAATTTATTTTATTTTATTTTCGTTTATAAATTAAATTCCCGAGTTACAACATTTCCTTATGAATGTATTTGCATTACACTAATCTAGAAACAAGTTGGATAATATTAAAACATAAACTTGTACTTCTTCTTGTTTTGAATATATATTTACTAATTGGTGTACTGGAATTTATACATTTTACATTTAAATTCTATAAACTCTGATGTAATTTAAATAGTGAGCATTAAAGATAGCCATAAATTGATTCAAAAACAGTCGTAATAAAGTAATTTTATACATTTAAATTTCATAAACGTGGGTTTCCACTACTAAAACAAAACCATCCTTTCATTTAACCCATAAGACTTATCTATTAATTATTTATTTATTGAGTATCGTATAATTTGTCATATTAGTAATTTTAGTAAAATACCGAACGACTGATTATGAAATTAAGATTGTATTGATAGTATTCTTACTATAATAATATTATAATTGCGAAAGGTTAGATGGATGAATGGATGTTTTTTTTTAAAATTTCACGCGGACTATACGCGGGCGAAAGTTAGTACTGGCATATAATACAGCTTTTCTTAATATGTAACTGTTGAAAAGTAACCTAGAACCTACGTTTTAATGTTTCATCATCATCAACTTGCCCTTATCCCTTACGGAGTGTCGGCACAGTATGTGCTGCTCTTCTATACATTTCTATCAGCAGTCATATCTGAATCCACTCTCTTAAGCATATCCTCTTTCACACAATCCATCCATACTTTCTTCGGTCTTAATGTTTAGCAATCAATATTCCAATTTAGAGCCTATTTTGCTCTCATATTGTGTACTATAATTTAGTTAGTATGTGAACATGAATCGTGTATCACAGTATCGTATGACGTTATATTACACTTCATTATTTTGCAATGAGACGCCTCAACCATTATATTTACAGCGTAGGGTTAGGGGCTAATTTATTACGTCCATTTTGTAACAATAACTCCCCTATCTTACTACTATCTCAGATTAAAATCCAATAAAATATCGAACAATATTATGATGTTTTTAGAATGAAAATTATGAAAATAACAGTCATACATTATTTAGTTCAATTGTAACTCTTTTACATTATCAAGAATTATATTTATTTGAATTACGAGTCAAATGATTAAAGCATTATTATAAAAACATACGTAATCTTACTTCTTACTAATATTATAAATGCGAACGTTTAGATGTATGGATGTTTGTTAGAGTTTGTAGCCTAAACTACTGAACGGATCTCGATGAAACTTGGCATAGATGTAGAGGATAGTCTGGAAGAACACATAGGCTACTTACTTTTGTTTTTATTAATTCCACGCTGACGGGATCGCGGGCGAAATCTAGTGTAATTAAAGTTTAATAACGTGAGTTTCCATTACTGAAACATTCATACGTATATTGCCATCTAATTCATATTCTTTAAAAAATTATAATAGCCAATTTTCTTTTGGATTTTTTGGTAGTGAAACCCAACTCTTACTTGTTGTCTATCTATACTAATATTATGAAGAGGAAAGATTTGTACTTTTCTATGTATTGAAATACCTCAAAAACTACTTTGCCGATTTCAAAAATTCTTTCAGCAATAAATAGCTACGTTATCACTGAGTAAAATGGTCTACATTTATTTCAATTTTTATTTCCGTGCAGACGAAGATGCGAGCAACAACTAGTACAGTACATTTGTGTATGTAATTATTTAGACATTGTAATACTTTAAAGACTGTAATAAGATTAAAACAGGACCTTTGAAATGTTCTAATAACAGGGAAGTTAAACATAATGCATCCTAATTGTAATTGCCGAGTTAGCGGAGATTCTGCCGACCCCATTCAGTGGGGTGTTGACAGGGCAACCAACAAGTCAATGTAACCATATGCCCTTTATCTTAAATTTGTTTTAAAAACATTAGAGGAAATTAACTATTATTCTGAATCTTTTCAATTTGTTTTTCGTCGTATTTCACGTGTTAAGTTAAATTTAATGGTTAATTTATTTATCTATTACGAATATAAAGTTATCTTCAGTCAAGAAACTTTAGAAAGGCTTGTTTGTTAAGTATCTTTAGTTATATCTATACTTCTATACTAATATAATAAAGCGTAAACACACACTTCTTTGTTGCCTAAGATGTCCTACACTTACGTCACGCTTTAGGCTATATATTTTCACGCCATTAAACTTAGGGGGTAAATATTTTGGATAAAACCCTAATGTGGGAAAGAGACCATAAGTTGCTGCCAACATCAAGGAAGCAAGGTTGCCATGGTTTGTCATCATGTCATGTCATTTTGACATTTGCAATTGATCATTTGACAAATGTAGGTAAACAATGAAATATTTTATTTATAATTTCACGCGGATGAAGCCGCAAGGGAACAGCTAGTTTATAATAATTGTAGAATTAATTTATTTCGCAGTTTCTTATGTTACAATAATTATTGTGACGGGGCGATGGAAAGCGAAATTCATTTAAAACTTAAAACATATGTTCGTTCCACTTACTCATCAAAGTTTTTACTGTCATTAATATTAATACGACGGTTTTAAATTAATTATCATTTTTAATTGAACTCCCAGCGCCTCATAAGAAAACGCACGACAATCGCAAGGAAATCGAAACAGTGACCATAAATTTATGATAAGTCGGACTGTGTTATTTTTTACGCGCTAAGAACATTCTAAAGTGTATATTTAAGGTAAATGATTTACAAATCAAGTGAATTTCACTAACTAATAAGGATCTATGTTGATTCAATTGTCTATAATTGGTTTTACATACAGAAAAAATTACATTCTCTAGAATGATTTTATTTTTTCTCTTTTCTCCATATGTCAGTTACATTTATTTTTACTTCGGTTGATGCAAAACATATGGTTTCATGAATTGTGATAAACCAATGTTTTGGATATAAAAGAAAATCGAAATCGATATGATAATACCAAGTCTTAATATATTGAGACGTATCTCGCATGGTCACCCTACAACCGCAAGTGATAAAGCATGAAACGGGTACAAAACAAGAAATTCTGTCAAGGACTCACCGCGCCTGTTGCATTATTCATAGCGGCCTTGCTTTTGGCAGAACAAGCGTGTCAACACGGGATTGCTGTAAAAAGTTAACATCTCGTATCAAGACACGTTCGATGTATCCTCACTATTGGTACATCACTATAGAATCGATTATTGTTTCTTTTAATCTCTCACTAATTGAATTCAACGTGTAAAGATTAGCATTAAGGATGTTTCTTGTGAAATTAAAATGTTAAACCGTATCGAGTCGGTAGGATATCGAAAGAAAAGGGCTCGATTGTCGCATTAAAACTTTTAATCGATATTTTAGGATACAATTTTACAACACTACTGTAACAAAGACTAGGACTTACATAATGCTTTAATTCAAGATATTCTATTAAAACTATATATAGAACAAAGAGAAGAAGTGTTGGCATTCTGTTTGCTAAATGGAGGCGAAATTCGACTTGTATGTCAGGTGGACCAAGTACATAGCTACATATCAGTAGTTGGATCTCGTTTATGTACACCAATATGAAAGAACAGAGTCAGTCAAACTTTGTTGAACAAGGCTTGCTGTATTTAGATGTGTGATAGAATTTTTAGTACTTATAAGTCTAAATCACCGACAAACCGAATCGATGCATTTAAATATCAATAAAAATTCGTATACAGTGACCGCTTCGTACACAAGAAGTCAACATGCCCTCGCGTCAGTCGCAATAAAACTGTGTCGGCAAAGATAAAGACATTTCGCGGGCGCTGCGCGGGCTTTCACCGACACTTGCAAAAAGCTCCGACAACGGACGAGCTTTTTGCGGTTATGTTTACACGAGG
>LD688989.1:2296182-2310535 GCA_003118335.3 Papilio memnon
TTTGATTAAGTAAGATTATTTTTTCTCTCAAGAACAATTTCTATTACACAGTATTTGGAATAAGAAAAAATATGGAGAGATTATGTTAACTTTTTAAAAATGGATGCCACTAATAGTCACTGGCAACCTTTACGTACGTCATTGACAAAAGGAAGATAATTTCAAAAAACGAAGGAGTCTCCACATCATTCAGTGTCCGGTCGCGGCATGCAGTTTTGTACGAGCTACCGTTTTTTTTTTAAACGCAAAGAACCGCGTCATGCGCTATCGGCCAGCATTAATATTAATAACTTTTTAATTTATTATTTATAGGTTCTCTGAGCCATTCACAAATTGAGTCGTTCGAATGGCTATGATTGATGTTTTTTGATATTAGAACTTTAATGAAGAATATATTGGCATAATTAATATAGACTGTAGCAAACTCCCTTTAGTCATTTAAAAAAATATAACTTTATTGGTTATATCAATAATTAAAATTCCTTTTTAAATTTTTATTTTATATTTTTAATTACATGTTCATGTTTATTTATATTGTCTTTCTTTTGTTTTTTCATATTATAAATTCTTGCCAGTTCGGTTAGGTTTTGTAAGCAGATTTTAGAATATCAAATTCAATCGAGAATGATTTAGTTCCTAATATTAACTCCTTACTTTCCTTTCTTATATTTATCTTAAACTCTTCCTTTCGTAAAAGAACTCCTTATAATTTTCAATTATTTTCCTTTGATTTTGAATGGATTTTTATGTAATTTTTACATACATTTGAACGTCACATAATTATCGGGTGCACCTACCGCATAAACCAGTCCATGGAAGTGGCGGAATAGTTGTATTCACGAGGGCACCAAGTTTCTTGGTGCTATGCGGCTTATGTTCGATATTTCTTTGTACTCGCCGCCGCTGTATATGTTGAATACCACCGTCCCATACAGGTATCCCGCATACCGCCGGCCGACGGCGAACAGTGACGAAATGCCCGGACCTCGACTCCACGCCGGTGGGAAAGCCAAGCAAATGGATTTAGTGCAAAAACCGACTAATAACGTTATTGTCCTTTTAACTTACTTTACTATCGACTTATTATAGTTAGTTAGGTTTATAACTTGTGCAACGAGGGCGATTTACTGTATTGAGACGTGAAAATGTGACAAGAAAATATAATAAAAAATATTATTATCGTGCACCTTAATTTGATTTAGAAATGAGAATGAGATTAAGTAGTCACTAAGTGAATCCCTAAGGGTAGATCGTTTTATTTTAATAAATGTTAAGAGTCAAAGTAAGGGAGAGGGATATATAAAAATGTCTCTAATCTTCCTGATACAAAACTGCTAGTATATAAAAATCTAAGCGATCATATCGTAAATTTTTACTCTCAAATGCGATAGTTGTAAAATATTGTTTCCCCTTTTTGTATTTCCAAAAGTTTCCCAACAAATATATTTATCCCTTTCAGCTATGTAAATCCAGTTGAAAAATGTTTTAGGTAAATACCACAAAACGAAGTGAACAGGACGGAGTAGCGTGACTGGCGAATGTACGGCCAACAGAATAATGTTCTCCACGGGAATATAATTTCATTGCGGTTGTCGCTGGCATATGGTGCCCGGCGGCCATCTTGTTTCATGCTTTTTTTCTGGCAACAGTAGCTTTTGTCATTCAGAAGGCAGATGTACCTATTTTATACTGTAAAAATACATATCCGAGCTGTTGTGCATGTTTTGTTTTTAAATTGTTGTAATTAAAATATCGCTCGGTTTTTTTTTCGTTAAAAATGTGACGTTTGAAGACATCGTTAGTGTTCCTTAGAATTTGAACCATTTGCATTGAATTTGCTTAACTTTATAAATTATTTTACTAACAATTTGTTTTTTGTTCTAATACTTGTTGAGTATTGAATTCGGAAAAATATTCTAATACTTCTAAAGTAATCTATACGAGTACTAATATTATAAAGAGGAAAACTTTGTATTTTTGTATGTATTGAAATAACTCAAAAACTACTGGGCCGATTTTAAAAATTCTATCACCATTAGAAAGGTAATTTATCTGTGAGTAACATAGGCTATATTTTATATTTTCACGCGGGCGAATTCGCGCGCAACAGCTAGTCTTCTATCAAGACAAGCCCGACTGCAGTAAAACAAAAAATATGTTATGTTGTCAATAACATAATTTTTGGTCATTCTAAATTCCATATCTATCGCTGAATTATCTTTATGTATAAAGTAAAGTAATAAATATGAAAAATCAGTGAAAATCAATGTTATATTTAATAAAACATAACCTACTCGGAGCGGGTTAAGTCGAGTGAATTGAATGCCAATAGAGTGAGTTAGGTAGGATGGGGTTAAGTTATATCGTGGCCTGCGACCCGACTAATCGAGGTGGGGTGAAATTGGAGGAGGAGATTAGTGATGTACCCATCATCTCATATTATCGATATCGATATATTAAACAACTAAAACAGATTATGACATCAAATTTATCATATTAAATATATTCTATATCTATTCACACCTATTAACACAGTAACAGAATAATTATAGCTTTTATAATAATAACAAATTGTAAAATAATAAATTAATTCATATGTCAAGAAATTTAATAATTATAAAGTAGAAAAAAGATGGCAACATTTATTTAATTAAGGTTAACCTATCATTACGCTTTGATTAAATTTATCGCTTATTTTATCATAATGAAATATGTACGTTATTTAAGATATAAGTAAAAGACAATAAACATTCAATAAATATTACCGGTACTAGTTGTTCAATTATTTAAAATCAATTAAAACATTGTTTCTGTCATCTAGAATTAATTTATTTTCGTACAAACTACTTTGAATCGGTTTTTTTAATGTCATACAAGATAATTGGTTTTGTTTACTACATATTTAACGCTTGTAATTACTGATGTAATTTCTTAATTACATAACAAATCGGTCTCTTTCATGAAACTCGTTTATCACGAAATAATTGCATTTGCCTTTTATATTTAAAAAAAACGTCTAGAAATTTATTAAACTAACTAAATGAAGTTTAAAAATAGAACAATGACAGGTTTTAAGAAAGAAGTATAAAAAAATGGTTTTAAAATAGTCGAGAAGTTCCTTGCTTCCAAAATTTATAAAACACCCAAACAATATACCGACGAAAAATCTTTCGACTTTTTATTACTAACGAATAATATTGTAAGTACATATAATAATTTTATATTTGGCTCTGTTACTCCTGCTTTGTAATCTATGGCTCATTTATTTTTCTTTTTTATTACATTTAAAATGTCGCGCTAATATACAATTATCTTACAATTGCCTTAAAACTTGACACAGAAACCACTATTAAACACATTAAAACAGAATTATAATTAATAATTTAGTAATGTTCAAATAGTATTGGAATAATTTTATCGATATCAATGTGTCATCACTAGAGTTCGTAACGGTGTAGTAACGGTAGCCAGCACCCCGCACGTGGCCCCGCCCCCGCGCACGCTACAACCCCTACATATATGTCATATAGCGCACTCTGTTTACTCATGTAGCTCATGACGAAAAGTAAAATGGATTACAACTAAATATTATCGATAAAAAAGTAAAAACAACACTATTAAATCAATACATATCAATAGAATATCAATTTATTTCATTAATACTTAATTATTTTAATAACTAGAAAGTGCATTGATGATTACATGATGAATATGAAGTATATTTTTTTAATAAATAATCTATCAATCAATAAGTATATCTCATGTCAGTTTAACTGCCGTTAAGTCATCACTTTTTGTAGTTATTATAGTATTTTAATATAGTTCACAAAAATACATTTTTAATCGACATTCTTCTGTACTTTACTGTAAAATTTAACATCACTAATCTTCACTGTTTTCTTCTTCTTCTTCCTTAGCTCTACAGCCCTTTGTGGACCTTGGCTTTGTCTAGCAATTTTTTCCACTTCGGTCTATTAGTGGCTATCGATTTCCAATTTATTATGCCAACATTCTTTGCGTCACGATTTACACTGTCTACCCACTTCAACTTCGATCTCCCTCGACCTCGACGACCTTCAGGGTTGCTCGCTATAAGGGATTAAGGCATCCTGACTTCGTCCATCCTCGGCACGTGAGCAGCCCATTTGAGCCTGGTTAGTTTGATGTGGGATGCCACATGCGGTTCTTGGTATAGGTTGTACAGTTCCTGATTAAAACGACTCCGCCAATGATTTCTCACACACAGCGCCAAATAGACGTATATTTGGTGCTTCACTGTTTTAGTACCTATAAATGATTGCGGTAAGAAGTGATCAATTAATTAATTGTACAGTAAAGATATCACACATCAAATCGTTGTCACTATTAATTTTGCTTTGCATACCCGCATTGTTGACGTATATTGACCGTCAGAACCTTGGGAACTGATAAATCGCATTACCACTTTACATAGAATATGCCATGCGTGCGCACTTTTGTATTCTCGCACTAATTGACAAATTACTAGGACATGTAATCTAGGTTGTTAAATGACTTTGACATATAACATTGTATGCTGTTTTTGTAAATTTATGCACATGTTTAGAATAGTGCCAATCGATGTAGTGTAGCAATAGTTCAGTAGACAACGTTTTACAGTAACCAAATGAGAAAGTTAGGAACAAATAGTAATATTTATGATCTATACCAATATTATAAAGAGATTTGTATTTTTGTATGTATTGATATTACTCAAAAATTACTGAGTCGATTTCAAAAAAATATTTTACCATTAAAAAGCTACGTTATCACTGAGTTACATAAGCTATAATTTCACGTGGACGAAGTCGCGAGCAACAGCTAGTCTTTAATGCTTTTATATCTATTAAGAATACCCGAAACCGACGAGCATGAGTAGGATATGAAAGTTAAAGACGCAAGAGAATTGTGGTCAATCTGTAATCCCTCAATTACGGGCATGAGTAATGTTGTTAATTATTGTATTAACATTTATTTTTGTTCGCAGGTTAAGATATGGTTCCAGAACCGACGCAGCAAGTACAAGAAGATGATGAAGGCGGCGCAAGTGGGCGCGCCGCCACCCAGCCTCGGCATGCCTCCCGGCAGCCCGCCTAGCAATAACCAATTACTACACGGTGAGAACAACATAAATATCTTATGCTGACAGAAACTGGCATTTGATTTAGCAAGTTAAAAAGAAGCATAATCTTTTACTTGACGTGTCAACTCAACACTGTAATCGGTTGTCTACAAATATTTAAGCACTTCTTTGACATTTGTCTATAAAGCGTATAAAGGGTTCAGGCGCGATTTACGGGTTTCGTCACTGTATCCGATATGTAATTTTAACTGATGTTTGTAGGTGGCGGCAGTTCTAGCGGGTCACAGCATTCACCGTCGGCGTACCAGAGCGGGGCGCAGGCGCATTCGCCGACGCCGAGCTCGACGCCTGTCTCTGAACTGTCCCCGGGTCTCTCGCCCACTGGCACGTGGGACGTCAAACAACCGCCCCAGCCCGCCTGGGATGTCAAGGTTGGATATGTAAGAGTTCAATTTAATTATACGTTCATTAAAACACCAAAAACTCTATGACTAGGATTATCAAGGGATGATTGCGAATAGAATGACACCATAATCCTCATAAAAGATTCAATCAAGTAGAACTATCTTTAGTTAGTCTGGTAAGAAACACAAGTATCGAGGAGGTCTACTTCCTCGGAAGGGATGTGTATCTTAGGCTAAGAGAGAGAGACACACAAACATTCTCTTCTTAGATCCTCTGTTCTTTCAAAGAGTATGAAAGAGATAAATATAGTAATAAAGTTGCTGTGCAGATATGGTATAGTAGTATTAATGTAAATGTGTTTCTTTTAGCCGAACGCGGGTCGATCGCCGGACGGCACCTCATGCGATATCAAGCCGCCACACCAGCAGTCATGGGATCCAAGAGTCGGTTATGTAAGTTTTTATTACTTTTACTTATACTTATACAAAATATCGGGTACTAACGGACGTAATTTATCATCCTGTATACAAAGTTCCTGTGCGTCGATAATTTTTGATTCTTAAGGTATGATCGATGTTAACAAACTTCCGAAACAATCTGCCGGAATAAGTAATCAATATTAATTAAAGTACTCAAACAAAGGATGTAGTATACCTAGTAGAGTCTGTAAAATTACAATTTGAAGGTAGATTTCCATTTATTAATTGACATAATAATTCTTCATTAAAATTATAGAGCTTTAAACGAGGCAACTACAATTGTAACCTTAGGATAGGATTTACACCCCTATCTACCTTTTAAGCTACTAAATTACCAAGGGTACTTCGTATCAAGCCGCTCATTGCTCGCTGGTTTCCCCGTAACAATGTACTGAGTGCAAAAATGCTCGCTATAACATGTTACATTGCACCTTGTAACGTCAGTAAATACTCGACTAACGATAGTTTTTTATTTAATCTTTCCCGTGCATTTCTTTACCATTTGATATTTGCCTGACAATGATTAGAAAAGCGTCCATTAACTAAATAACGTAAAGCGAACTTGTTGCGTGTCAAATGAATAGTGCGATCTGTGAGCGGTTAGTGAAGGTAGAAAGGCGTGACCGACCGCGCCTTGCATTCAACTGGATTAGTTATATGAGTCCATTAACTTAAGCTAACGGACGGTAGGGAGGTTGACCACGACATTTTGCGATGCAAACGCTTTGAACGCGTCTAGACTGGACACTCAACTTCAGTCTGTACAAAACATGAGTCTAATTAAAGAGACTCAAGTTCTGTCTAGACAGAACATAAGTCTCTAATCAGACTACAGAAAGCTAGGAGTAATCTACTATGCAGTCCCTACAAGTATACTGCAATAACATAAAATTCTGTATTGATGCTATATCGATTCTGTATCGATGTTAAATCGCGTCGACATCTATACTGCATGCATTGATGTTCTACAATTCAAAATTAAAAAGAAGATAGCATATTTGTGACATCATAACTGTATCGCATTTGTAATGCTTCAAAAAGTCCCCGTGAGCAATCGCCCTAAAGATTTTACGATATAAGCCATTTACTTCGTTAAAAGGTCAAAATACTTTAATGAAAATCATTATAAAACCTTCCAATATTCTTATAAAACATTTTCAATCGAGTCATAAACGTTCGCTTAGTTCCGTTTCATTTTATTTTATGGCCTATTAGTTTTATAATTATAAAAATGTTAATAAAGTTGTTAAACAACGTGCAGTTTTTGTAATGTATTTGAATGATATACTTTTGTATTCTACTAGCTATTGCTCACGACTTCGTCTACATGAAATTCAAAAAAAGCCTATCTTACTCACAGATAAATTACCTTTGTAATGGTGAAAGAATTTTTGAAATCGAATACACACAAAAATACAAATCTTTCCTCTTTATCATATTAGTATAGATAACCAAGAACGTTATTCTTCTTGTAGTATAAAACGATAATCATACTTCATTTTAATTGGTGGATGGATGGATGTTTAAAGTATCTATAAAATAATTTGACAGATATCGATGGAATTTGACACTGATGTAGGACGGAGTATGGAAGAATACATAGTCTATTTACTATTTTTTTAATCCGCGCGAATTTATCCTGGGTATATGGTATCATTTTTACATTAACCAGTATATTATATTAGTAATACAGTATGTCACAAGTTATGCGTTCTTATACTATGACATTATGTTAAGATGAGTAATCGATAAAGGTTAACTCGTCATTAACCTACATATAGTTATATGTTTAGCTATCGATATTACTAAGAATAACTTACATGTCACAGATTATATTCCTATACATAATTGAATACAACCCACGTACGATCACATCAGAACAAGCTACTTACCAAGATCTTTGAATTAACTTACTTATGAATTTATTTAGGAAAATACTAGACCCTCATAACCGATAAATAACTGCTTCTGTTGATAAACTTATAACTAAAAATGTTTGAACTAGATGCAATTATCTATATCTACAAGGAGTCTGCAATAAAAACCTACATATAGCTCGACATCTAACGCCCAGTTAGTTTGCCTTCACAAAGACTTTTCGTTCTTTGTTCAGTAAGACGAAGTAGCCTGGAATCTCTACATCTTATGAGACCTTGGTACTTCAGTACTCAATCCATTCCTACAAATGCTTATTCAAATCGATGATTATTTTAACTCCTGTCTAGTTTCCTAGTTAATCTAATTTAATTTTCCTTGTCTATAGGGCGCGCCACCTGGACCTTGGGACATGAAGGGCGCGCACGCCGCGCACGCGCTGCACCACCAGGCGGCGCCACAGCCGCACCCGCCCTACGTGCCGCAGTACTCCTGGTACCAGCCTGACGCCAACCCTGGACTCCTCACGTGAGTATTTACTATATACAAGGAGATCATAATCAATCTATACTTAATATAATAAAGCGTAAACACACACTTCTTTGTTGCCTAAGATGTCAGCAATCACAGCATATTTTGAATAATTATTTTTTTTAATAAAAAGTCCTACACTTACGTCACGCTTTAGGCTGTATATTTTCACGCTATTAAACTTAGGGGGGTAAATATTTTGGATAAAAACCCTAATGTGGGAAAGAGACCATAAGTAGCGGCCAACATCAAGGAAGCAAGATTACCATGGTTTGTCATCATGTCATGTCATTTTGACATTTGCAATTGTTAATTGGACAAATGTAAACAATAAAATGAAGTTTTCATAATTTCACGCGGATGAAGCCGCACGGGAACAGCTATAGTTAAACATAAAGCACAAGACATGTGATGACGGAGGTCTTTCAGCCTTAATATAGACGATAACATTTTTATTATTGAACTCACGAAGTTCTATTTTACTAGATTATACTTGTATCTTAGATAGATAACTGTTTTAATCGTTTACAGTGAAAATGGTCTTGCGTTATTTCACCGCATGGGCCTCAGACCACAATATTTGGGACCACATGAACAGAACTATGACAGCTGAGGAATTTCGACTTCTAGTTAATTGTAGCACATTATATCCAGCCAACTCTATATTTAACTAAAATGTGTGATAAAGGTTATAATGGCATGCATATGTAGGTCGCGTTGCTCATATTTGCAATAGTATAGGACGAAATTTTGCAAAGCAATTTGATCTCATTATGATTGACAGTCGAATAGGTTCGTACGTTTTTACTGCATCAAGAAAGGTCGTGATTATGACTTAAATATACGGATTACTACAATTACTATCAGCTCTTTGTCTATGGAACTAAAAGCATTTTGGCTTCGTATAAATAAAAAAGTACAAATGTCTATGGCAGGGATTTTAGTAAAATTACGTCCTTTCTTGATTTGCTCTAATTAATTTATTAATAAAAGAAATTGTTTGTCAACAGGGTTTGGCCCGCAGTGTAACAGCCATCGGACAAACACAGATGATAAATAAATTAATGCAAGTATAGTTCACAAAATGGCGGGAAAGCGAAATAAAGAGCGCTCACTCGGCGCCATATTTAATTTTTAAAGTATCGGCACAACCAACATTAAATTAAGGAATTTATTTAATAGAAATATAATTGTACATTTTTTTATATTTAACATAATGCGTTATTGTTTAAAATGGTTACTGTACATGTTATAAACTATAATAAATCGATAAATAGTAGGTATGAAGTTGACCAAATTTGGGCGAACTACATTTTCTGTTTTGTTCGTAAACTAAAGTCTATTTATTTTTTTTCTTTCTATAAAAATATGCATGCCACTATATCCCGATAAAAATGTTTACATTCCTTTTGAACAAAGTCTTATAAATCTTATATTGTACAGCAATATGTAAATCGAAAAATAATGGCTCCTTGCCTTTTCATGTATAGACAATTTTTTTGTAACTTTTTCACTTATGTTTATGTGATTACGATATAAAATTCATTGATTATATGAAAATTCTTGTCATTACCTAAATGTCCTCAAACTGTAAAGAAAGCTTGTATAAATATTTAATGTTATCTAGCGTGAAGAAAGACAATTTTTTCTCGCTAATGCAATTTTGTGTTGTGCTAAAATTTCGTTTGTAATATCAAACGCTAGAATAAATTAATCTTGATTTATTATAAAATATGTAATATGCAAGCTTTAAATGATATTTTTATTTATTTTTAGAGCGAGCGCACACCTTTGACTAAACTATCGCACAACCGTTTAGTCTCGCTTTCATTCCTATGAGCTTATATAGAGGTGCGCACACTACTCGATTTTTGTGCAACTAAACAGTTGAAGGCTGCGAAACAATCGACAATCGCACAACAGTTGTGCGATAGTTTAGACAAAGGTGTGCACCAGCTTTTATTAATCAACTCGAATCGGGAACACAAACCATGCTGTTGTGATAAATAATTTTAAGTTTGTTTTGCTTTCCTATAGAAAACCAATTGTATTTATTTTTTATTCAATCAAATGTGTTCTATTTGCAAATGTATTTAAGATGTGATTAATTTTATTGTATTATTAATATTAACTGCAATTTCATTATTTTATTCTATTTCATCATACATTTAACTATGATCGCATGCATGGACAGTATTTCCTTTTATATGTTGTTATGTTAATATTAGCTATTATATATACATACAGACATAATTCATGAATTTAATCTGTTATTGGAAATATTTTTAATCTTTGCGCAGATTACTTTTCTTACGATCATAGATTAAAAAAAATGTTCAATCTAGGTCATAGATTAAAAATCTTTAATCTATGATTTAGTTTGTTTCTTTTTAATGTTAATCTATGGTCACATTTAAATATGTACATATTAAATATAATTTACTGCTGGCCAGTCTTGCATATTCATGTAAGTATATAGTAATACTGCTCATGCTCTCTGATTATGGTTATTTTTCTTTACAATGGGTCTCTACGGGATGAATTAAAATTTGTAAATATATTTTGTATTATATAGAGAATATAAATATACATATAAATATAGATAGATAGTATAATTAATTTACAACTGCATTGTATTATAATAAGGAAAGTGGAAATAAGAAAAAAATGAATTAATTTCTTTTGTCAAATAAAAAAAGCAAAACATTCTCTATGTGTTTTATTACCTATTGTTTATTATTAATATACATTGACAAGATAAAAATCAAGGAAAGATTTTTTGTAATTCCCCTAAACAAGTTTATTATTCGCATATTATTGAATCTTGGACATAAATACAAATGTCATTCATATTAACATAGAATCAATTATCAGAATTCAAAAACAAACAGAGATTATAAAACTTTGAACACTCTCACAACTACAGATTTGTATTGAAAGTTCACATTAGTACGTAAAAAAAATTGTGGCACTCAACATTTTCACAATTACTTATCAAATCAAAACAAAACGCCCATTAATTCTGATCTGAATGTGCCTCATCGAAAACATTGACAAAACCAAAACTAACAAAGATGAAAATCAAGTCTTCATTACAGCAAATATAACGTATAGCCATATTTTTCAATTTAACTTGATAAAAACTATATTAGTGATCTATGAAACATGGGGTAAGTACGGAAAAGACCAGTATCATTGGACCATAACCCAGTCTCCCTTAGAGCGTACACCTTTGACTAAACTATCGCACAACTGTTTAGTCGCGCTTTGATTCCTACGAGCTTATATCGTCGTGCGCACACTACTCGATTTTTAGTTGTGAAAATAAACAGTTGAATGGGCTGCGAAACAATCGCCAGTCGCACAATAGTTGTGAGATAGTTTAGTCAAAGGTGTGCGCCTGCTCTTACTCACTTGTGCATTGATATTCAAATGAAATCGAAGGTAAAGAACATTAAGATGCGACTTGAGCATGAAGCCGGCAGTAAGCGAGTCTAATTGGTGATCAATCAAATTAACGAAGACCTAACTCGAATAAAGCGAGTCGCGGTGCGGCGACATATCTGTCCCTTTGGGGTCCCGCTAAAAACGTAGCAAGTGTAATTAAAATGACGATCGGCAGCCAATTATATGTGCCTTTATTGAAACGTCCCTGCAGATGGGCCTGTAGCTGCGATGTTTTTACGCAGCGGCGTCTCAGCAAAGGGATTTTTGTGTTTTTGCACTTGCCTCCATTTTCGTGTAGCACAAAGCATACCCGGTGTGAGTACTTATAGTGTGAAGTTTGAAAATAATAATATCAATGCTTAATACAGTTACAAGCGTTTGTGTCCATTATACAATCCCGCACGTCGATTATAAAAATCAACTTGAAAGACGATATTATAAAATATTAAAACATACAACTTTAAATCCTTAGAATGTCATATGGTTTCAAATGTTATAGTTAGAATTAATATTATGGTTACTTAACATTTATATTTCACGATTAAAACGATTCCCTGATAATCAAATACATTGTACTTATCGAAAATTATTTAAAAACCATTTTATTCCTACCCTCAACTAACAATTCTGAACGCAGTTGCAGTGGTTAGTTGCTATAAACGTAACACTTGAAGTCAATTGTTAGCGACTCGTTTGTTTACACTATATGCCGGATAATATGTTTATTACGGTCGTCTTTAAAAAATGACATATTGAAGGCAAAATTATACTTGCAGCGGTGTCCGCGACACATGTCCTGGCGCCTTGACAAAAACACAAGCAATTAAAAATGTACCGTCCTACATATCCATCAGACTATCAGAATTGTACTGTACATCTACTTTTTATCTGTATATCTGATAAAGGTATTCGCTTTTTATATATATAAATAGGACACAATACACTACCTTGATGTGTAATGTGGGTTCACCTTTAAACAAACTTTGTAGCGACAATTAGTTAATTTGTATTGTACAGGACAAAAAAGACAATAAAAATAATTAGCCGAAGTGAATAACATTGTGACCACTTCTAATTTGACAGTTAATATGTAGGTATTTCTAGCGTTATTGTACGAAATAAGAAATAATCCATATATATAAAATAAAGTTGCGTTAGTTACACTATTTATAACTCAAGAACGGCAGTACCGATATGGCTGAAAATTGGTGAGGACGTAGCTTAGAGCTTAGAGCCAGGAGACGGACATAGGATACTATTTATTCCGTTCGACAGCGATGGATGGATGTTAGAGTTTGTAGTCTAAACGGGTAAACGGATTTCGATGAGATTTGGTACAGACGTGGAGGACAGTCTGAAAGAACACATAGACTTTTGTTTTTTTTTTAAATCCACGCGGACGGAGTCGCGGGCGAAAACTAGTTAGTAATATAGATAAGAAATGAAAAATATGAAAAATAAATAAAAACAAAATAAAACACGAAATCCTTATTACAGAGATCCACTTTGATTTAGTAAACGGTCGCTGTTAACTAAAATTACAAATTTATAACTTCTTATATTAATTAATAACAACCGAATTCGATCATTTTAGTCAAATTTCAAATATTTCTATAAATACGAAGTTTTTTATCATACCATATGCGCGAAATATTGGAACGCCTTCCTTGCACAGTGTCACATTGTAGCACAAAAAAACACTAAAAAGAGAGTGGAACCCTCAAACCATTATTGAATAACGAAAGAACGGAAGTAAACGCCCACGGAACCCTTTTAAAAAATAATAAAACAGTCTTTTATATGAACGATATAAAGCATACCGTTGGCTACAAAAGAATTGAAAAAAAAAACCTTTTCGACATAGACATCTGTTTTGAAAACCGGTGGCGGGATAACATTTTGTTCCGTTTTAATGAATTTCTTTTTAAATATAACATTATTTACGCATTAATTACTTTAATAGTGTTGTAAGCTATGTTGATATATAATTTATCTATATCTATACTTAATATTATAAAGAGGAAAGATTTGTATTTTTGTATGTATTGAAATAACTCCAAAAGTACTGGGTCGATTTTAAAAATTCTTTCACCGTTAGAAAGCTAATTTATCCGTGAGTAACATAGGCTATGTTTTTTAATTACACGCGGGCGAAGTCGCGAGCAACAGCTAGTCTTAGATATTCTTAGAGTTTCTGACACCGTTTTAATCTCACCTATTTTGTACAATTCGCTTAAAATAGAAATATCTTCAAACTTTTTAAAAAGTGAAATACGGACAAACAAGTTACCTAATTAAAAAATGTTAAAATAAAAATTAAATACTCTTATATCATATCTATGACCTCTAACAGTTTTACAAAATGGACTATCAGACTATTTTTTTCTCAGATGTTGGCGCACTTTTTTGTATATATTTTGACAGATATATTTTTTAAAGATTTTACAATTATCCGCAGTATCGTGATTATTTAAAACTAGCTGTTGCTCGCGACTTCGCCCGCGTGAAATTAAAA
>LD688989.1:2331451-2341996 GCA_003118335.3 Papilio memnon
AACCAACGTATAAAATATGTGATGGAAATATCGGATTTTTGCTATCTGACAGTGACGTCACTTTTAAGCTATCTGAGCTTCTATCAGCCAGTGGTGGGACAGGCCCTTAGTGTTTTAAAGAAATTTTAGCTTTGCTTAACATTTAACTGTAGAATTCTACTTTCGAAATAGTCATATTTAAAAAATACTAAGAGATAATTTTTTATTTTATTTTCCAACGCCTTACTTGTTTTTCCACGTTGTAACGTGGCAAAGATCGCTGGTCCTACTAGATACCAGTTATGCTAAAACTGATACATTTGTCTTCTTACCACATTTTTTAATCTTCCATCTTCGGAAAAAAAAATATTAAAGAACTTAGAACCTCTTTGCAGTCGATTAAAAATCGAAAGTATCATTAATTTAATATAATTTTAGTATCAAACAATAATTATTGTTATACTAACTACAATATACTTAAAGATTTTATATCCATTACAACTAAATCAAGCATAAAACGTTTTTAAATTACTTTAAGTATCTTCAAGATCAAACTTCTATGATCTATTTTTAATGATGGCCGCCGGGGACGCCATTACGTTCTAATTTTAAATTCAAATTTCGAACATCGCCTGCGCAGGCGCCGCGCGTCTGTCGCGACTGCGGTTTTAAAAAAATAAAAAATATAGTAATTTCAGTTTCCGGGACAAATAAATATACAGCTCGGTGTTGTAAGGGTGGTGTAATATCTACCCCGAAGATGATGCGCTGTCATGTTCGATGTAATTATTATTATGTATCCAATCGATTTCAAAATCGATGATTTCAATATCTATCAAGTGATTATCGAATACTATCTATGTCGATTTAAATATATGGGAAGTTTTAGACAGATGGGTGATCTTAAAATTTGTCAGAACACTAATGCCTTTGGAGCTAGAACTTTACATTTCAATATTACATGAATGCAATTATTTACGTGGGAAATATCTATCAAAGACTTAATTATCGTAACTGTTCTTATTTCTATAAAGGTTTATAGTAAACTGTAACAAAAAAATATAAATAACAAAAGGCCTTAACAAGCGCATGTTTCCAGTAGTTTGAGCGGAGAAATTGTGCTCATTGCTCGCGCATCTCCGAAAGGACCAATTTGCGTATTGTGGGCGGTCAAATTGCGCGGAGGAAGAGGGTAGTCGAACATTGGGGAATCAGATTGTATTGTCCGTGGTCAGTCGATCGTGAACTGGGGTCGTGAACTGACGCGTGCTGGGAGAGCTCTCCGGGAAAATGCAAGGAAATATATTATCCCTTTTTTCTATTTTAGACATCATACGATAGAAAATTGAAACTTCTTTTTCGAACTCAAATCTAAACCAAAGACAAACATAATTCCAGAGTAGTACAATCAAAGTCAGTACCTAATCTAGTAAAAGTAATTAATTCATACTAATTTACCACGAACTTGTGTTCCCTTTCTCAAACGATCTTCCATTGTTACACTTAATATTTAATCGAATTGTCAATCCTTCGCAATGACACGTAGGTTAAACAATGTCGCGATAATTTAGAATCAAAATGCAAACGGCATTAAAAACTTAAAACAGTTATAACTAATTACTAGTTTATTTAGAGATAACTTCATCGAATACTTAACTAAGATAAACGAAGATAGCCGAGTTTAAGTGGTATGAAGTGATCGTGCGTATATCTTTAATTATATTTTCACATTGTAAATGTTACTAAGGGAATCGCTTAAGGAGTGCTTACCCACATGATTGTCGTACACAGGGCAGTGATTTAATAGTTTGGCATTTGTTTTATTACTGGACAAATTGTATATCTATACTAATATAAAGCGTAAACACACACTTCTTTGTTGCCTAAGATGTCTGCTATTACAGAATATTTTTGAATAATTCTTTTTTTAATAAAAAGCCCTACACTTACGTCACGCTTTAGGCTATATATTTTCACGCCATTAAGCTTAAGTGGTAAATATTTTGGATAAAAACCCTAATGTGGGAAAGAGACCATAAGTTGCTGCCGACATCAAGGAAGCAAGATTGCAATGCTTTGTCATCATGTCATGTCATTTTGACATTTGCAATTGATAATTTTACTTTAGGTAAACAATGAAATATTTTTTTATAATTTCACGCGGATAAAGCCCCACGGAAACAGCTAGTCCAGTAATAAAACAAATGATCTTTAATCCTTCAAAATCGGAAGAAACAGAAATGCTTTTGTGCAGTTTTCGACAGTGGAAATGCACACTAAATATTCGTCTAAACTAAAAACACGAACGATATATTTAAACCTACGATATTCAATTCCGCAGCCTATACTTAAACCATTAAACAATAGAAGTAAAAACATTATAGATTAAATATGTTCAAAAATTATGAACCACCCTATTTATTCAGTAATAAAACAAATGTAAAACTATTAAACCACTGCCCAGTATAGCAAACAAACACGGACTCCATTAAAACACAATTTACAAGCGTACTGTCAACTAAAGGGAATGTACAGTACAAACAAAATTAATGTTCACGCCATTTGTCATTTGAGAAGCCATGGAAAATATTACCTTGCTTTTAAGTCCATTATACCAAGATCCGTCTACTTCAACAAATCTTCAACAAACTGAAGTTCCTAACTATCTGGTTAAGTATCTCATAACATTATTGACAAGTAAACTCGTGCGTTATTGCTGGCTCTTTCATTCACTTAAATATTGATAGTAAGAAAAAAAGGGACGGATGATAAAAGAGGGTCGTGTAGCATATCATTATAACTTAAAATTACAGGAATGATAAACCGTGGCCTATCTCTTTCTATTAAGCACAATAACTGGTTGCTGAAACGGGACAGATGCAGTGTAGACGTCTGTTTATTTTGTGAGTTTTTTTATGAAAATATTATTACGACCATTGAAGGGTTACATACGTGACTGTGTTTTTTTTTTAGTGAAAATTTACACATACACTACTCGGTTAGTTATTTCAAATGTAAATGAGTTGAAAGTAAAGAAGACTTGGATACATTTTGTTACCATGTATTACGATCGGCAGGTTTTTTAATCGTGTTTACAAATAATCGATATTAGTAAAGTCGATATTTTAAATTATCTGATAAGATTTTTCATTGAATAAAGTTTTGTTTAATATCGGAACATGCTGTACAATAATTTAAGGAATCTTTTTGAAATCACTCTAATATTATAAATGCGAAAGTTTAGATGGATGGATGATTGTTACAGTTTGTAGTCTAAACGACTGATGAGATTTCGATGAACAGATGTAGAGGACATTCTGGAAGAACACATAGGCTACTCACTTTTGTTTATTTATAATTCCACGCGGACAGAGTTGCGGGAGAAAGCTAGAAAACGGATATGTTTTTAAATTAAAAAATAAAACACTTTATGTATTCGATTAAAGGTTTTTTCCACTGTTAACGGAATACATTGTTATTCTAAATTGAAAATAATATTCAAAATTTTGCCAACACGTTGCAAATACATTATTTTATTTTTAGCATATCTTTTTCATTGATATAAACACGATCTTCAGTAGGTTGGTAATGCAATGGAACAAATGTACACTGATTTTTACTAATAAAGTACCTAATTCGCAGCACAAAAGAGAAGCGAAAAAGACCTCCTTAGCCTTTTGTTGTGGTAAAGAATCTCGATTAGGCGTTAAACTTGTAAGAAAGTCATCGTGTAAAGGCTATATGGATAACTAGCTTTCGTCCGCGACTCCGTTCGCGTGGAATTAAAAAAAAACTAAAGCCTATGTGTTCTTCCAGACTATCCTCTTCATCTATACCAAATTTCATCGCAATCCGTTCAGCCGTTTGGGCTACAAACTCTAAAAAACATCCATCTACCCATCTAAACTTTCGCATTTATAATATTAGTATGAAGTGTCATAGATAAAACATTTCGGATTAGACAATAAAGACTTAATAATTAATTAACGTCATAAATAGATTCGTTATTCCGACAAAGTACGAGTATTAAAAGGAATATGCTTATTCGTTGTTAAAAACACTATGATAAAACTGTAATATTACAGCAATAACTCTATTAAAATATAATAACAATCTCGATTACTCACCTTCCACCGCCATTCAAATTTTTTCTAAATTAAAAAGACAAACTTTCTTAGTGGCCAGTATATGACCTCTTTGGCAGAATACTTAATCTTTGTACACCAAAGTGTTTGGATACATTATTCTTTCACTCAACACTACGAAGAAGTATTTTTTAATTTATAGCTCACCAAAATTACGGCATTTTATGTTGGCATAGATCGGAGATCCGATGGGGCAGAAAATCAAAATGGCGGCCGCGTAGCCGGGAGTTTTCCAAAGTACTTGTACGAAAACATAACTTTATGGGATGTTTAAATTCATAGCAAATGGTTTCGTTAGCACGTTTAAGTCATGCTTGTCGATAAAAGTAGGGTTTATATGGGGGTGGTAAACATGAATTTCATCTACAAATTACACAACAATCGAATACTTGCACTAACCATATCCTTATTCCGTTGATCCACTTGTCTGAGTGTTTAATGACTAATACCAGGGTGCCGTAAATACAGTAAGTGTGAACACTTATCTAAGTGTTTCGCGCCCAACAATATTCTTATCTGGATGGAAAAACTGCGCTGCGAGATGGAAATCCACTTTTTTATTTTATTTACGTATACAAGCATTTATAATACTGGGAAACGAGGCTCTTAAGGTTACGGGTTACATGGAAAAGAATATAACTGAAACCCTTTGATTTTAAGACAATTTTCATGTATATTTAGTATATTTCCTTTTCAACGGAGATTAACTGGAAGCTTTTGTAGAACTTTTGCTATTAAAATGTAAACGATAAACTAACAAATCTTAGATCATTCTAATACTTTGCCTCTCATTTTCGAAACAATTAAAGTATGAATTAGGTGTACCACATTTAAGACTTTACAATGACATTTAATCCGGGGTTCAAATATTTCTTCAACAAAGTTTTCCGAAAAAATACAGAAAGAGAAAAACCGTAAATTTCTACCGCCTAAGCACACTAACAAAACGATTGTATTATCTCTATTTTTCTAAAGAAAATGCCAGACATTGCAATATGTACTTGTGCCAGTGAAAATACAAGTACGAGAAGTGCAATTTTGAGATCGTAACTAGATCATTAGGTTTAACAGCCAAGTACTGTATCAATTTAGCTACAAATATATGAATAAAGAATTAAATAAAGCATTACATGTAATTCGTAATTTTTAAGATCTTATAAATACTTAAAACACAAAAAACCGTAGAATCTATACTAATATAATAAAGAGGAAAACTTTGTTTGTTTGATTGTAATGAATAGGCTCAAAAACTACTGAGCCGATTTTAAAAATTCTTTCACCGTTAGAAAGGTTTATATGTGAGTAACATATGCTATATTTTTCATTTGTTTATTATTAAAAGCTAGTATTAAATGTACAAACAATTGTGTCCCTAAAAACAATTCTAAGAAATACATTTGTATTAATAAGAAATATTATTTAAAAACACGATTAATAAATTCAGTAGGTATTAAAAATGTTCAGAATTTCCATTTGCGACAGTATCCCCACTTCGTTATCGCGCCGCCCTCGACGGTTACCATGGCGACGCGCCCCTACGACCGCACCCCGAGGGAGGCGCGCTATTCACTCATATCTATTTCTTTTTATGTGAATACTTTATATAAACTTAGTGAAAATGTAGCATTGTAAAGTCTTCAATACGCTAGTATTTTATCCAAAAATCATGTTTTAAGTTAAACTTAAGTTAGAGCTATTTCAAGTAAAATTTAAAGGTCGTAAGTAATTTGGAAATGTATTTTAAGAAATTATGATTTCAAAAGTGTACATTTTATGTTGATCTTCATATTTGAATAATTAGAACGGACTAGTCTTGAACTGTTTTTCTTGAAGTTCTTGTAAAATGTTTAGGAATTCCGAATAGATTAATAACTTCAGAATCTCTGGTTCGTACTACCACGGAATTTGTCCTAAATCTCAGAAGAGAACTATTATATTAATAGCTAATAATATTAAATTATAATTAAAGTATAGGTTTTTGGCGAAACAGGCGACAATTTTCTGCAACAAACATTTAACTTACATATACTAACATTTAATTTTCAAGTGTCATTTACTCAAGCTTGCCAATAACTGGCCATCTATTCTATCCGTCTAAATAGGTTTTATATATTTTTTTATGAGGAAAAAGAGGAATAATTGGAGTTTATGACTTTGAACTGTAACTATGAAAGAAGTTAGAAAAATGCTCTAAAACAGTTCATTAGACATAGTGTATTCAATAGGAGATTAAATTACCACACAATTATAACCGGCCATAATCTTGTCACCTGTCACATTCAAAATGAAATTCTTAAAGCATTTGTAGATCATTTGAATGACCTTTATCGAGTCTAGTGCGTGCACGAATGTGTATTCCTGCGTGGAATGGATGGATTTATTTTTAAATTATAATGTCCAATCATCATCATCTCCTCCTCCTTATCCTACTCCCGTAGGGTCTGCGAACCGGGTTTTCGTCCCCCAAATAACTCTGTCATCCGTCATCTCAGTTATCAATCCTTTCCTGAAGATGTCACCTTTCACGCAATCCATCCATCTCTTTCTAGGTCTACCTCTACCGGTGTACCTCCACACTCATAACCAAATTATAATCTCCAATCTAAACTTTTATCTGTAGTCAAAAAGCATCTCTAGCCTCATGAGAGAGGTGCTGTTATCTCTTAGTTTAATCAGAAAATCTACATGGATAAAGAAAATGACATAGCAGGAGGTTAGTCAGCAATCAGATCAGACAACTTGTCTATAAATATAGATTGACTAGCTACCTCCCGTGACTCTCTCCGCGTGGATTTTAAAAAAATGTAAAGACAATCCTCTCCATCTATTCCAAATTTCATAGAGATGCGTTCAGCAGTTTAGGCTACAAACTAACAAACATCCATCTAAACTTTCGCATTTATAATATTAGTAAGATTAGTGAGTATATTTCAACTTACCATTGACATCTACTGTCAAAGAATCAAACGCATAATCTGCAGATGTGTAACTATTTTTTATAAAATATTCGATGTTTTTTGTGTATAGTAAACAATGCTTAGATATTAAGCTATGATCGAGTTATTGATATCACAAACACCAAATCAATGCTACCCCTACGTCGGTAACAATTCAAAACTAAGCTCGTAATTCAATTTCAATTCAGTAACAAACCGATAAGTACACTCGTGTACAAAAGTCGCTGGAGTACACACAAGTATACTTGAAACGGCGACCTTTCTATTCAACGCGCACCGAGTACTCCACAAGTCGTGCATTGTAGCCCGCCTTGCCATTGTTAGGCCGCATTCGTTACTCACATTGTTTTTAAATATCATTCTTTATTCCAGCTTCCTGCCCTACGGAAAGTTAATTACGCCATCTGTCGGCGAATCGGTTTCTTTTTCGGTTTAGGGCCGCGTGTGTCATTCGGTAATTAGTGATGTACATTAAGGGGTAGGTAAAAAATGAAACGGTTGTCTTACGACAAAGATGTGTGTACATTGTGTTAATAAAACTCGATTGAGTTAGAGAAAAAGAATGTACGATACAGTTGGTACGTGATCTTTGTTATTTAATATATATTCATTTTATTTTATGACACCGAAACTTTAAACACGACTTTCCAATTTCTTTCCTGGTCTTTCTAACTTGTTTATAACAAATCGCTTAGTAAAAGGTAAAGATAAATGTTAACTAGGTTATGCTCGCGACTTCATCCGCGTGAAATTTAAAAAAAACTATTTATAAATAAACATAACCCTTCCGCAATGATAATCAAGCATTCTAATAGCAGAAGAATTATTGTTCTTGTAATTTATGAATTTATTTTTGAATTTATAATTTAATTTTAGAAGTACCGATTGAATACTTGTTTTGTTTTTCATTTGATTTGTGTACTATGGTTTTCTTTATTTCATTGTAATTTTGCATGCCAATGTGTAGTATAAAGCGTAAACACACACTTCTTTGTTGTCTAAGATATCAGCAATTACAACGCATTTTTCTTTTTTTAATAAAAAGCCCTACATTTACGTCACGCTTTAGGCTATATACTTTCACGCTATTAAACTTAGGGGGTAAAAATTTTAGATAAAAATCCTAATGTGGGAAAGAAACCATAAGTTGCTGCCAACATCAAGGAAGCAAGATTGCCATAGTAAGGTAATTGGTATTTTGATATTTGCAATTGAGAATTTGACAAATGTAAACAATAAAATAAAGTTTTTATAATTTCACGCGGATGAAGCCGCAAGGGAACAGCTAGTGTATGTATAAAAAGAAATTAATTATTTTCTAATAGTGCAACTAGAATAGTTACTACGAACAATTAAAATAAACTAACATTTTTGTTACACGAACGAACAGGAATGTTACTCACCTTTGTTCAATAACCCGCAAAAACAATCGACAAAATTTAAATTACAACACAGAAAAAGTTCTACACGTCTCTTTTCATCATTCGAAACAACATTCTCCGTCTCACTCGCTCTTGGAACTTTAATTCTAAAAAGAAACACGTAATAAAACAATAAGATCTGTCCATCTGTCGGTCTAGTTCAATGAACATTGCGGTCGACGAGCAATTTGCTCGGGCGACATCTTGCATTCGATATTTATCATAATTTCTACTGCATAGAAATTATTATTTGCAGTAATTCTTTAATAGAAATGCTAGGTGAATTAATAATTAATTTAATTACCTTTTCGACTAATAGCGAAAAGCTTCGACCAACATCTCAAGAAGCTCTCGCTAGATGTATTAGAGGATGATTAAAAAACGGTTAAATAGCGCACGCATAGTGAGGAGGTTCCTGTCTCTACAGCCGGTGGTGCACTATTTTTCATGTTATTGTAAAATGTATTATATAAAAGACTAGCTGTTGCTCGCGACTTCGCCCGCGTGAAATTAGATAATAATAAAAGATATAGCCTATGTTACTCATGGATAAATTACCTTTCTAACGGTGAAAGAATTTTTAAAATCGGCCCAGTAGTTTCGCCCACATGAAATTAAAAAATATAGCCTATGTTACTCACAGATAAATTACCTATCTAACGATGAAAGAATTTTTTAAATCGGTCCAGTATTTTTTCAGTTATTTCAATACATACAAAAATACAAATCTTTCCTCTTTATAATATTAAGTATTTATTAGTGTTATATTATATTATATTATATTATATTATATTATATAAAAGATAAGGGAATAAAGAGATATGTAAACTTAATTAGTTCTAAGGATTTATAGAAACCAGTACACTTTTTATATTACAACTTGGAAAACGACCAAGCGCCCATAAACTTGAAGATTATTGTGGACTGTAATAGGAATTTCCTTATCCAATGTATTTCTCGCCTGTCAAATCCACTTCCCAGATCTTCATTACTAGGAAATAATATGTTGAAAAAGGAGACTAGATTTTAGTCTCCGATTCAAAGAAAATGCGGAAATACTTCCAGTTTACGTATATTTTCTGTGTGGTCATGACATTACATCGAGTGGACTATTGGTAATAGATGTTTGGTTACTCGCTCTACCACTGTTAAAATCTTCAATTAGATTCTTCGTATATCAGTCGGGGGGAAATTTTGATTTTTTGTGAAGTTTTGACGAAAAAAAAATGTAACCGGAAAGATTCAAAACACGACAAAGAACCCAAACGGACAGAACGTAATTATGAGTCTACAAACAAACAAAAAGTACGTTCGGACGAATTATAGCGCCAAATTATAGATGCCTTGTGGACAGAGAACGTATAATTTCGACATTTTTCGAACGAACCGTCTCGACGACGTGTCATTTTTGTTATAGAAAAAAAAGAAAAAAGTCAAAAGAAAAAAAGACAACGATTAGATGCAGTCTTGATAGGTTTCTTTTGAAACAGTTGACTGCAATAGTTATTGTAGTTGATAAATTAACGGACTTAACATTTAAAATAAAGGGGGGTACAGAAAAACTTCTCGTATGCGTAATTAAGTGTACATGAATATGTATACAAAAGTATTAACAACATGATTATAATTGAAGTTTTTAAAATGCCTTGACAAAAAGTAAAGCTCGTGTTGTTCGATAATAGGCATTGTGTTTTTCTATTAAAATTAGTACCGTACAACATTTAGACAGTTAACAGATTTTAACCCTTTTATACCGTGACTAGCGCCCGGCGCAAATTTTTGACAAATGATAGTTACTGAATTATTTAGGTTGGGAAATCCGAAATCTAGTGCAATAAATAATAAGCTTATACTAAAAGCAATGTGGTGGTACATATTAATAATGATGTCACCACGTTGACATAAATAATATCAATCAGGCGATCAAAGAGTTAAAACACGTATGTAACTATATTTTTTGGTTAATCGTTCAATTATTTAATACTCAATATTACAACAAAATGACATCGATCACAGACTAATTTTAATCGCAACAATCATCCC
>LD688989.1:2342528-2353585 GCA_003118335.3 Papilio memnon
CAGAACTACGCCCCAACTAACACAATATTTAGACAGATTTGACTGCGTCTCCCGACCCCCGTTGAGATGCGAGATTATCCCTTATTCTATTTTGTAAAGGGTACGACTTAACGAGTATCTTTTCATACGTTATTTGAAGTTAATTGTTACAGAAACAATTTATTCTATGCAAATCAATAAAGATCTTGTATATGCTTAAGGGAGGGAAATCAGATGTGATGTGATAGAGATGTATGGAAGAGCAGTACATACTGTGCCGACCCTCTGTAAGGACATGGTCAGGTTAAAGATGATTCAAGTAGGGCGTAAATCACTGGCTTCAGCATACAAAACTATAATTTAACTTTGTTATAGATAAAACATATTTTGAAACCAACCAAATTGATCTGTTAATTCCTATTACAAAAATGTTAACATGGTTATGAGGTTTTAGGTGACTATGATAAAGAACTAAATTTAGTTATCACTTATGGCATAAACACGAATATAAAAGCCCACATCTACGGCCGCGGGAATCACCTTCTTAACATGACTTTCTAATGTACCGAAAGAATTTAGTTACCTGTATATTTTTCCGTAGTAAGGCAAGGGTTTTACATTTCTAGTCAATCTATAGAGACAAATCTTTCAACATTAACTTAGGGTTCTAACACCCCTATAACGGGATCGTAATTTCATTTGTAACTTGCGTAAGGTCACGCGGCGCGCTCAGGGATTATTCTAATCGAATGGATGGGAAACGTATTGTATTAGATTTGCTATTCGTCCCCTATCCCTATCGTGTTAAATGTTAAAACGCACTCTTGGTTTTATCAATTTTATTATTCTAATATTGTTTAAAACTATTGTTAATAATTTAGGCACATTATTAGCGGGCGCGTACCTTTGACTAAACTATCGCACAACTGTTGTCCGATCGTCGATTGTTTCGTAGCCAATTCAACTGTTTAGTTGTACAACGAAATCAAGTAGTGTGGGCATATAAGCTCATAGGAAAAGCATGCTGTAACAAGGTTGCAATTTTGAAATACTTGTATCAGAGAGCAGGTAGTTAGTATTTTTACAAGTTTTTCGATAAGAACGTATAGTTGCATGTATTTCAGCATTATACAAGATACAAAAACATATAAAAATTCCTCCGTGTAAAGTTGATTGGCCCTTGTTGCCGTGACGTCACAGCACGTGCCCTCACGCCCGGCTACTTCCTTTGACAGTTTGATTTGATTAGAGCATTGTGGTGAATTAGGACCCGGACAAGGGAGCACTGAGGCGATCTTGATTGCTACATTGCGGCCTTTGATGCTTAAATGTTTACGGAAATAATACAACATAAAATTAAAACATGTTTATAGCTTGCCTATAACTAACACAAAAGATAAAGTCACTTTATCTGTTATTATTTAAGTTTATTAGGTAATTTTACGAAATATCTATTAATTACATTATTGCACACTAAACATGAAATGTAAGGGAAGTATTTGGTTTCTTAAACACAGGTCTCCTAGTTGAGAAGTCAAGGCAACACTGGCTGATAGAATTTTAGTGTGCAATTCTGATGTTCTTATATTATTCTTATACTTACTAGATTAAGGTAAAATGTAAAGTAAAAAAATACTACACATTAAAAAATTATTTCACTATTATATTTTAAACCCTTTCATTTTGCGAAAAATATTCAGTTATGACTTCTTTTTCGTTTTACTGTGATTTTACAGAAATCGAGAAGTACCTACTTCATTATTCCTGTAATAGTTGTTCCCATGCGGCTTCATCCGCGGGAAATTATAAAAACTTTATTTTATTGTTTACATTTGTCAAATTATCAATTGCAAACGTCAAAATGACATGACATGATGACAAACCATGGCAATCTTGCTTCCTTGATGTTGGCAGCAACTGATGGTTTTCTTCCCACATTAGGGTTTTTATCCAAAATATTTACCCTCTAAGTTTAATGGCGCGAAAATATATAGCCTAAAGCGTGAGGTAAGTGTAGGGCTTTCTATTAAAAAAATAATTATACAAAAATATACTGTAATAGCTGACATCTTAGGCAACAAAGAAGTGTGTGTTTACGCTTTATTATATTATAATATAATAGTATAGATTATTATAGAGTAGGTTAGAGGCTCTACATTTTTCCTGTCTTCTATTACTGTTCTCTATTTCCTTATATTACCTTCTACCAACAGATCTCGACTAAAGACTGGTACGTTCCTTTTTCTCTGTTTTAACTAAACAGCCGAACAGTTCAATGAAAACTGTGTATGTAGACAAAATATGAACTGCTAGTTTCATTGGACAGAAAATAAATTAACTTATCATATACTGTTTTGGTTTCTACGATCAAAAATTAATTTAGCTTCGTACACACATCAGTGAGAAGTCCTTAAAGCTTTAAATAAAAAGCCTAAGTGACAATTGTCAGTATTTATAGAAGCAAAGACATCGAACTGTCCCGGTCAGTCCTCGTCCTGGAAACCGCACAGGCGCGGCTGGGCAAAAACCCTGGGAGCGGCGCGTCTGGTGTGAGCGAGACAGCCCTACGGGAAACAAGGACGGAAGACAAAAACCTGCGCGGACATAACGCGGTGCGCATATCTGGGAAGCGGGGTCATAGATTAAACTGATATGAGATGCGACAATCATAATTTTAAAAATTACAGGAAGAAAAAGGAATGCGTTTTCTGAGACGGATATAAATTATAATAAAAAATAAATAAAATAGAAAATAACTTTATTAATTTTGCCCATTGGGCAGGGGTGTCCAAACTAGGGTGACCCCTGTGTGATGGATCACCAGGCCCTATAATGGTAAGTTTTACTTCAAAATCAAACTCAGTACAAGATGTTACTTAAATGTTATTTTTATATAAATTATTGTTCGTATTTTTCAATGTTTTAGAAAGTCTTTATATTGGTAACGATAACCCCTATTGATTTGATAATTTACATTTTGAAATCAAAAATAAAACGCAAGTTATTTAGAAACAATAAGGCTAAATAAGGTTACGTTCTTTTTAGAATTTACCATTAAAAAACTATTAAAAAGTAAAAGTAAACCAAAACATTTTGTGTTAATGTATAAAAATGTAAGAAAGTACAACTCTGCCTATTTTCACATCTGCTTAATCTATGATATCAAAGCGACGCGCCGCTGCGATTTCTTTTGATGCACCGCGCAAAAACTAAAGCCTTCACAGTAGATGGTAACAGGGCCTAGGAATAGAAGGCCTAGTTTTAATTAATTGGACCTTTACCTCACGCAAGACGCTGCATCGAACACTTGTGGCTACCTTTTTAATATTGGTTTTTATTTTTTACTCCATTTTGAATAACAATTTTATGTTACACTAGAATCTCGCCCATGAAGCATAATTATACAAATACATAGTTAGTAGAAGGGAAGCAATAAAAAATTCAGCATAGATAAGTCGCTTATAAAAGAACCAGGCTTTAGAGTAGGGCCAGATGGTTTATCGCCCAGGGCGCTGGGCAGAGAGATACGCCACAGGTATCCGAATAACCCAGTCTTACGTACCCCATTTTACACCCCTCCAAAATGTTAAAAAAGGGGGTTGCGGTGGAAATCTCGCCCTGGACCCTAGAGCCCTAAATCAGGAACCTTAAATAAAACATGTCATACAAACTATAAAAAAGTAAAAAAAAAAGTCAACCGCAGCACGCGAATTGCCGCCTAAAATTTATTATTTCCGCGATTTCGAGGAAATATACTTACGAACCACGTGTAAAAGCTCAACCATAAATGGCCAATTTCTCTTCATAATGACTGCGCAATAAGGTCTCTATAACGACTAGGGATGTGCCATTTATAACGAAATAGTAAAAAAAACCACTTTCAGTTAAAAAGAAAAATTCGGTTTCGGACAGAAAAGACTAACAACTACCAAGATCAGATTACAATTGACTAACTTATATTAAATGGAGTAAAACTTTCTTGTTGCGTGATTCATGGTTACCTTAGAAGAACTTCAAATATGCTGTAAATTACAATTTGCGCGTAGACAATAATGCAATTAAACAATAATGAATCTCACGTAACAATACAGATTACGTACTTTTAGCATTTCTACGCAATAAAACTATACTTACGTGCGTTAATCAATTTTAACGCAGTGAAAAACAAAATCCCCTGAATATCTGTTTAAAGACTTAATCGGTCCGTCGAATTGCAGTGTTACTATCAACGCCATCTGTTGACGAGTGGAAAGAATACAAGTATTGATCTTTAGTTTTAGTAATACAATGAAAGGACCTTTATTAAATAACATTTTCTTGTGCTTACAAGAAACATAAAACTTTTAATTTTAAGGGTTAAAGTTAATTTGCATGACAAAAGCTTCTAATATAATAAACATATAATATATTTCAATAAATAACGATAAAAACTTTGTATAACTTTTTCTCACGACATTATTTGAAGATTTACGATAATTTCATCTTAATTTTAAGGTTTTTTTAAAATATTCATAACTAAGTGTACTTAAAGAAAATAAATAAAAAAAAACTATCGTGCCAACAGCCAATTGGCGCAGTATTTATCCTTTATTTAGCCCTTGTCAATTCAACCCCTATGGACTACGGCATGTGACAATCTTTGAGGCTTGCTTGTCGGTGCTTAAAGAGTTACCTTTTGGGAAGTGCGTATTGGAATCACACATCAATTACAACTCCTTTATCGCGAACATTAGTGAAGCCGCTAAGGTTTCTTTTAACAGTTTGGTTCAGGAATTCAATGACAAGAGAATCATTAGTAGCAGTTAAATCAGCTATTAGTTAAATTGACTTTTTGTAGCATTATTTAAAAACCTTAATAGTTATTTTTCATTACACGTTTAAAAATCGTTCAAAAACAATTTTTCACAATCTCTACAAAGATTTGGCTTTTGTCAATTCCTCAATATCCGAGCAGTATATCTGGCACAATGTATATCTATACATACATATGACAAAATTGTAGTGTCTGTAATATCAAAAGAAAAATTCCAAATCTCGGGAAGATGTATATATGTGTTGCTGATAACGAAAATCGCATTTAAAAAATGTTTGTCTGTCTGTCCGCAAGCCGCGTTTGTTTCGTGTAATCTCCGAAACGGCTGGGCCGATTTCGACGGGACTTTCACTGAAGGGTAGCTTACATAGATAGGCATATTATAGGCATTAATTCCACAAATGGTGGTGGTGGTGGTCCAAATTTGCCCTAACGAAGTTTGTGAGCGACAAGCTCGTACTATAATAAACTTGTACATACTATTTATAAGTCAATTACTAACAATACTATTTAATCAATTGTATAAAACTTAGATATGGGAATAAAAAAAACTTTATTATTATTATATCTGACACAATGACATAATAGTAAAACCAATCTTTAATGTCGTTTAGGTCTGCTGCAGATTAAAGAGAAGGGTTTTAGCCTTTTTATAGATAAATAAAATAAAAGTCATAGATGACTCAATTTGTTTTCTTAATTATCACTGCTAGTTGATAGTATTATTCTATATATATTACTATCTGTTCCCGTGCGGCTTCATACGCGTGAAATTATAAAAACTTTATTTTATTGTTTACTTTTGTCAAATGTCAAAATTCAAATGCACAATTGACAACTAAGGCCTTTGACATTGACAATCTTGCTTCCTTGATGTTGACAGCAACTTATGGTCTCTTTCCCACATTAGGGTTTTTATCCAAAATATTTACCCCCAAATTTAATGGCGTGAAAATATATAGCCTAAAGCGTGACGTAAGTGTAGGGCTTTTTATTAAAAAAAGAATTATTCAAAAATATGCTGTGATTACTGACATCTTAGGCAACTAAGAAGTATGTGTTTACGCTTTATTATATTAGTATAGATAACTCTACATCCCTTTGTGGGCTTGGTTCTGCAAATTTTGACAGTCTCTAGCAAAAAAATGAACATGTGTAAATCATCTGTACAAAACATCATTATTACTCTTATGTTTCTTGTAAAAATAATCGCGAGGCTATGCTGACACCTCGGGAAATGTCGCCCCGTATGTTCTGTTATTCGGCACAAGAAGTACAAAGGGGACTGGTGCGGTGCCGACGTCAAATTGCATTTCGCAACGAAACACGCCGACACGCAAAAACTACGTTTGTCAAGATGTCATGTCGCCACAGATTCAACACAACTCAACTGTAGTTGGTTTGCGATAAAAGAATTATTTAACGCTGTTTGAACTCTTAGAGCGGTTTTTATTCAAAATCGCTTAAATATAAGTTAATTTAACTGACAAAGAGTAATAAAATATGTTTAGACACAATTTAAACACCTACTTTAACCTTTTAACCGCCTTTGATATTATGAACATCAATGTGGTTTAGTTTCATAAATATATATTACCACACTGAATCAGTATAAGTTGTTTAATATTTACTAGCTTACGTTCGCGACTCCGTCCGCGTGGAATTATAAAACAAAAATAGCCTATGTATTCTTCCAGACTATCCTCTACATCTATGCCGAATTCCATCAAGATTCGTATAGCAATATAGGCTACAAACTCTAACTAACATCCATCTTTTAAACTCTCGCATTTATAATATTACTAAGATCAACATTTCGTATGCCTACATATAATATACTAGCTGTTGTTCGCGACTTCGACCGCGTGATGAATTACCTTTCTGGGGTGAAAGAATTTTTAAAATTAGCCCAGTAGTTTTTGAGTTATTTCAATACATACAAAAATACAAATCTTTCCTCTTTATAATATTAGTATAGATTAATGCTTCATAAACCCTGATTTGTCAAAACATCAAATATTATTGTCCCATAAAAGGGTTGACGATCGTTTAACCTAAAATCTGTTAGAATTAATATGACCACACATAATGGCGCATTTGATATTAAAGAGATCTTAATAAAACGGATGACTTACCGTCATGAAAACTCACATTATATGCACCATCAAACTGTAGTTATTATTTATAAAAAAGTATAATATCATCTCAAGACTCGATAAACGTAGCGATTAACGATATAAGAATGTCACAACTCACAACGTATTCATTACGTTTTTTACGAATAGCCGAGGCATCGCGTGCGGTGCAAAGTGATTTTTAATGCTCCTTATAACGAACCGCGAAGTTGCGATTTAACAGAAAAAAACGTAGCCCATCACTACTTTATTTGACATCGACGTATTGTAAGAATGTTTATCCTTTTGTAACTAATTCGTCGTAATATTAGGTGAAATTATAATTGAGAATATGTTTAGGTCTGTAAATTCAATTTATAAATGACGAACCGATTAACTAAGTTACAATAGATTTAATGTTATTAGTTTTTCAAAATTAAGTTACATTTTTTTATTGAATCGTATTTCTTTCCTTGTTTATGGATTACCATATACCATTACCAAAGCATTAGCTTTCACAAATAATTTATTAGATAAAAAAAATATTGTAGACAGTGAATATTCTCAATTAGATGAGGATATCTATACTAATATAATAAAGCGTAAACACACACTTCTTTGTTGCTTAAGATGTCAGCAATCACAGCATATTTTTGAATAATTCTTTTTTAATCAAAAACCCTACACATACGTCACGCTTTAGGCTATATATTTTCACGCCATTAAACTCAGGGGGTAAATATTTTGGATAAAAACCCTAGGAAAGAGACCACAAGTTGCTGCCAACATCAACATCAAGGAAACAAGATTGCCATGGTTTGTCATCATGTCATGTCATATGACATTTGCAATTGATAATTTGACAAATGTAGGTAAACAATGAAATATTTTTTTTATAATTACACGCGGATGAAGCCGCAAGGGAACAGCTAGTATATATCTAAATGTAAAAGTAAATTCATATAACTTCAATGTTAGTAAATTGCTATAATTCTCACCAAAATTACATTGAAACTTTTAAAATGTGTCACGTCAAGTCCGACATTTTGTGCGTCTCTTATATTTATTGTAAATAAACTTCTTTAAGAGCGTCGGTGGCTCAGTGGTTTAAGCACTTGACTTGTAATCTACAGGTCTTGGGTCCGAATCCCGCCGCCATGTACCAATGTGATTTTCGAATTTTCAAATGTACATAATTTACCCAACGCTTTTACGGTGAAGGAAAACATCGTGATGCAACCTGCACATATCGGCGAAGAAATTCAAAGATATGTGTCAAGTCAACCAACCCGCACTTGGCCAGCGTGGTTGACTATGGCTTAGTCACCCTAACTTAGGGTAGGCTCCGAGCCCCTCGGTGGGGACGTATAGAGAGCTGGTGATGATGAAACTTCTTTATTCAATTATTTATGTTTTATGTGGTTTCAGTAAATTTTTTCAAGCAAAAGTGAAGCAATGTGGAGTTAAGCGCTGACGTGTCAGGAGTTGCTTACACACCCGAAATATTAATTATGCATTACAAATGATCGACGAGGTTAAACAGGAATATTATTATGCTGTATTTTTGTTTCACCGAAAAAAAACTTTGGGAGGTTTATGCGTTGTAACTCCAGAAGTGGTAGATACAGGATGTTTGACAGGTCAGGAGTTTAAAATATTCGGGTATTGATAGAGTAAGGCTTGAGATTATAAATATTTTTTTTAGCTTTTTATCTGGTAGTACTAAAAATAATTAAAACCTAGGATTCATTGCCATCGGTGCTTCAAAACTGAGCTTCACCTACAGCTATTATAGTCCAAAGAACACAACATAAAAAACACTCACCTGTGTAGAATGCTAAAGAAAAATGCTCTGCTATCTTTCGTCCGCGATTCCGTCTGTGTGAAATTTAAAAACACAAAATCAAGTAGCCTATGTGTTCTTCCAGACTATGCGGTACATTTATGCCAAATTTTATCCAGAGCCGTTTAGGCTACAAACTCTAACAAACATCTATCCATCTAATTTTTATTAAAATTTCCTATTACCTAAGATATACCTAAAGTGTGAAATATGTAAAAAATCGAATGCCTATTCTTTTCTAAACAATTTAAGTTCTATTTTTTATGTTACAGGACTTTTTTAACCTATATTTTTTGTAACATCCTGTACACCGATGGCGCAGAACTGGCCTGTTCGCCTAAGGCCCTCTTGCAACATACCCGATGTTATAATTACGCCGGACCTTTCGGGGAACAGCAGCTTTTATTATCTGCTGCTACCGTGATTAGATGGTACACAGATAACTTTGGGCGCGGGAAAAAAAAATTAATGCCCAGTTATGTCTCTCAAAACTGTAGCTTTAGTTGATAAGTAGAAGGTTGCCACTATGCGGCCAACATAGGTTTAAAATATGAATCTAACGTATATGGATCAATACCAGAGATTTGTAGATATAGATTAAAAATATTAATTATACGTTACCTTATTGATTTATTCGAAAAACATCTTGTTTACGGTAAGCTCGCATTATGCAAGCAAAAAGTTTTCATATCGAGTAGTAAAAGATATTGAGCCTCATTTTCTTTTACGATATAACGAAGTTACTCTAACACTAAGCAATATTTTAAATATTAAATTAATATTAGAAACGTGATTCCAAGTATAGTTACAATATTTACGACAACTTTTGTTATATGAAAATTGTACAAAATACAACGCCTTAGGCGGGGTCCAAACCTACGCCTTTCTGCAAGGTAGCCGCAAAGTCAAAAACCACATAAACACTAAGATCACACAAAAAACAAACCTATTCCAATGGAGTAAAGTACATTTCAGAAGCGTAATCTTTGTCTGCGTCATCTTATTTTGAAATAGAACCTCACGAATGACAATACAATGATATTCATTACATTCATTTCTCGTATCCAAAAAAAAACCTTAAAACCAATGATATAAGGTTGGTTTTAGTCATTTTTAACCAGCTTTACATACTGGTAATAATAAATTTCTGTTCTTTGACCGCAAACGAATCAAAATTATATTAAAGAACTTTTATGATTAAAGCAAATTGATCCCTAATGCTATAAGTATAGAATTGCTAATCGACTAAAGCTAATTCGAATACATTTCAATGTACGACGCGTCGTGACATCGATGGAGTTATTTTGAATATTTAAAAATATTCTCGTTGAATATTTATAAATATCAACGTTGAATATTAATGAACGACGGACGAGTATTTTTCTCTTTTCACCGACAGCCGGTATCTTGATTAAAACGCATACATCTCTTTTTAATAGGTTCGTGTTAAACGCTGTAACTAAAATGTCGCGTATATTCAGTACGTTTAACAGAATTATAGTCAAGCAAAACTGTATTACCATAGATATATTACTATTATAAATGCGAAAGTACGGATGGATGTTTGTTAGAGTTTGTAGCCTAAACTGCTGAATAGATCTCGATGCAATATGGTATACGTATAGAGGATAGTCTGGAAGAACACATAGGCTACTTACTTTTGTTTTTTTTTTTAATTTCACGTAGATGGAGTCGCGGGTGAAAGCTAGTACGTCTATAAATAGATAGGCGATTGTTTGGAAATGGCAGTTTTTGTTTCGTTCCGATTTAAACACACCTTTTGATTGTTAACAACAGTTAAGTCTATCACTAAATTATTAGTTTAAAAACCGCAACCATCAGCGCCAAAATCAAATAGACACAAAATACCAAACCTCGCGAAAAAAAAAAACATAGTAAGTTGTCTATGTATTCTTCCAGATCTCTGTGTCTAAGTTCATTAACCTTTAACTATGGACGTCACTTTTTTGTCAAGTACTTTTGGACGTGCGGTCTCACAGACCCTATGTTCAAAGGCAAGTTTCGGCATACTCAAATCACTTTAATAACAGATTTTTTATGATGTCCCCTGCATAAGTTGCTAAATGTAAATAAAAACATAAAATGCATGTATACATTTTATTTCTTCATAACAAAAACTAACCGTATAACACAGGTAGGCACTTTCCAGTCTTTTTGCAGGAGATCACTATAAAGGAACGTTTTTTCTTAAAATTAATTGTTTTGGCACCGGGGAGCCTTTATAAAATTAAAATTAAAAGTACAGAAAATAAAGAAAATAAAACATCTCTTCTAAAAACATAAACAT
>LD688989.1:2354350-2389611 GCA_003118335.3 Papilio memnon
GACGAGAGAGGTACGCGAATTACAAACCACGAGCGGTCTGTGAGACCGCACGTCCATAGTTAAGGGTTAAGATCCGTTTACATCCATCCAAAATTTCGTATTTTTTATATTACTAGCTCTTCTCGTGCGACTTCATCCGCGTGAAATGATAAAAACCTTATTTTATTGTTTACATTTGTCAAATTATCAATTACAAATGTCTAAATGACATGACATGATAACAAACCATAGCAATCTCGCTTCCTTGACGTTGGCAGCAACTTATAATCTCTTTCCCACATTAGGGATTTTATCCAAAATATTTACCCCCTAAATTTAATGGCGTGAAAATATATAGCCTAGAGCGTGACGTAAGTGTAGGGCTTTTTATTAAAAAAAGAATTATTGAAAAATATGTTGTAATTGCCGACATCTTAGGCATCAAAGAAGTGTGTGTGCTATCAATTGTGAAATTTCAAAATTGATTGCTTTTAAGAAATTTTTCATACATACGCTTTCGTCATGATTTATGAATCGAAAAGATTTCTATGTAAAAAAGTTAAAATCCTTTTCGGAAGCCGAAACGGGCCGAACTTGATACCTTTTGGTATATAACCGATGGATTAATTCGATAAATGTACGTTACAACCTGTAATTATGAATTTATCGAGAAGAAATTATCTTTTGTCGAAACGTTTTTGTTACCCGCCAGTGGATTAGACGGAATTTACTTTTTATTTTATTTATCTATATAAATTTTGTTTTGAAGATTGAACTGTAAAGGATTTTTCACGTGGCATAGATTTTTAAACGTAATTAGCTATCGCCCACGATTTCGTCAGCGCGGAATTAAAAAAAAAACTAATTAAAAGTATGGTGCTTCTTTCAGAATATGTTCTAAATCTATGTCTTTCAGCGATATCCGTCAAGCCGTTCTGGAGATACGTAGAACAACCTCCATCTATCCATCTAGACTTTTACATTTATGATTTTAGTTAAATTAAATGTGGTAAAAGTAACATGAGTCACTATAACTTGTCAGTGCAATTGGTAATAGAGAAAAGTGTCCGAGCCTAATAATCGATTTGAAAAATAACCCATAACTTGGCTAGGCTCCGAGCTCCTTTGTGTACAGTGAGCTGGTGATGGTAAAGAATAGAATAAAATGTAATTGTCGTTGCATAGATTAATTTTTACGTACGAAAAGTAAGAACGTGTATAAAATCACGAAAAAATTTCACACGTAGGTATAAAAAGGCATAAAATTATTTTACCGTTATTACAACATTTTTAACTCGCTAAGAGATATTATTTATTTGAGAACAGTAGCCCGAGATACTGTAATTACAAATTTTGAAAATTATTATAATCATACCTTCGAAAATTCCATACCGACACTAAGTACTAGCGGTACCGTCAGCAAATACATCAGAATTACAAGACATATGTCTGGTTTTATCGATTCATCAAACAGGAGAAAACTTCTCAATAGTGTTAGCGTTGGTTTCCCAAATATTAAGTTTATTACGCAAACATAGTAATGTTTTTGTACATTTATCTATACTAATGTAATAAAGCGTAAACACACACTACTTTGTGGCGTAGGATATCAGCAATCGCAGCATATTTTTGAATAATTATGTCTTTAATAAAAAGTCCTTAATTTATGTCACGCTTTAGGCTATATATTTTCACGGTATTAAACTTAGGGGGTTAATAAATGTAGTAAAAGGACCATAAGCTACAAGTTGCCAACATCAAGGAAGGAAGATTGAAATGCTTCGTCATCATGTCATGTAATGTTGACATTTGCAATTGATAATTTGACAAATGTAAACAATAAAATAAAATTTGCATAATTTCATGCGGATGAAACCGCACGGGAACAGCTAGTTCAAAATAAAAGTTTTGAGCGCAGGCGTTATACTATAGGTGACTTTTCTTTGATTCTTATTAATATTATAAATGTTACGGATGTTTGTTATTACGTTTCCAGAATAGCTAAACAGGTATAGACGTAGTGCAGTCTGGAAGAACACATAGGCTACTGATTTTTTTTAATTACGCGCGGACAGCTAGTTAATTTTTTAACTAATTATAATTAAATTTAATATTTTTGAAACCACTATAATAACAACATTAGTTACAGTAAAAAATGTTCTTATTGTAATTAATGTTAATTGAATTTGCCGACCGTACCTAAAAGTTCCCAAGTGCCCGCAGCCATTTCGTGAATGTGGTTTTAAAAAAAATAAGAAACACACGATCTCAGTGTCGGTATGCTTAGAACTGGATATTTTTTGTCGTCCTATAACTTAACGTCCTTCAAGTTACTTCTAAGTACATAGGTACACTTTGTATCCAACTTAATTCGTAAAATCTTTATTAATCGTACTAATATTATAAATGGGAAAGTTTAGATGGATGGATGGATGTTTGTTAGAGTTTGTAGCCTAAACGGCTGAGCGGATTTCTATGAAATTTAGTATAGATGTAGAGAATATTCAGGAAGACCACATAGGGTACTTACTTTTGTTTTTTTTTTAATTCCACGCGGACGGCTTCGCGGGCGAAAGCTAGTTGAAATAAAACATGCAAGATGTTGTTTCTGAAAATTATAATCTTTTTCTATCACAAATGTATGTATGTATTGGAGGTTGTACATCTAACGTGGCGACGAAACTGTTTAATTCAGCAAATATATTTGTATTACAAACTAGCGATCTGCCCCAGCTTCGTCTGGATGACGTGTATGCTAATTTTGTAACTATTATCTTAGTTATCTTGATTTATTTCTAGAAACAATTTACCTTTATTCGAAGAACCGCCTACATCCAAAGCAGTTTAAATAGGTCGTTCGAATGTCAAATTACATTGACACATTACCTAGACTTTTGATATGTATTTTAAAATACAATAAGTTATCGATTTTGATTCACACTTTGTGTAATTCAAAACTTTTATATAAAAACTAGCTGTTCCCGTGCGGCTTCATCCGCGTGAAATTATAAAATTATTTAATTGTTTACATTTGTCAAATACTCAATTGCAAATGTCAAAATACCAATGACCGTACCATGGCAATCTTGCTTCCTTGTTGTAGTTTATGGTCTCTTTCCCACATGAAGTTTTTTTCCAATTTATTTACCCCCCTAAGTTTAATAGCGTGAAATTATATAATCTAAAGTTTGTCGTAAGTGTAATGTATTTTATCAAAGAAAGGATTATTCGAAAATGTGCTGTTGTTGCTGACATCCTGCGCCACAAAGCAGTGTGTGTTTACGCTTTATTATATTAGTATAGAAGTATAGATATCATGTTTTATCAAGTAAAGACATCTTTAGTAGCCGTTTATTATTTACTTCTGGTAATTCTCATTTAAGATGATACAGTCATCGTATTTCGTTTTTTTTTTTATACGATAAGGTGGCAAACGATCAAGCGGCCACCTAAATCCGCCGAAATGGCGAAGCGACCGCTGCCCATAGACATCCGCAATTGCAGATGCGTTGCCTACCCTAAATCAACGGAGGAGATGCACATATAGAGGATATTTCCCCTTCCTATGCATCTCCTCCACCGTCAAATCCACTTTCCCATCCAATTCTTTTCTTATAAGAAAAGGGTGGAACAGGAAAGGGACTAAAGTTGGGCCTCCGGCACCACACTCATCAGACGAAACGCGGAATTGTTTCCACTTCACGCCTGTTTTCTGTTTGGTCGTGGTATTGCACCGGGCGACCCGACACATTCGTGCTAAGATGTTAAAGCGGGCTCTACCACTGTCGTTGAGGGACAAGAGGAAGATTTAACTTTCACATCCTATTTTTTTAACCTTTCCTTAAACTCGCTACATACTCGCTTATTTACAAGAGCTGTAATTACGCTAAATTAGTCTATCTTACATCAACACCTTATAACCCAACGCTTGCGTTAGCTCCTGAGCTTAACTCCCCGATATAATTGAGTATGCACATTTTTGTATATTAGAGGAAGTTTGAAAGTAGCGCCAGTGGTGGAAAAATTGAGAAGCAAAAGGTTAGCGTGGTATGGCCATGTTATGCGACGAGACGATGGGGACATAAACCAGAAAGTGTTAAGAATGAATATGGATGGCCACAAAGGAAGAGGAAGACCGAAGAAAGTATGGATGGATTGTGTGAAAGAGGATATGCTTAAGAGAGTGAATTCAGATATGACGGCTGATAGAAATGTATGGAAGAGTAGCACATACTGTGCCGACCCTCCGTAAGGGATAAGGGCAAGTTGATCATGACAATGATGATTGTAGTATCGGTAAATATGAATATATAAGATTTTCGTATCGAATTATTTGTAAAATTTCCTTATGTTGTGGGATCTAAAGGCACAAAAACGACTAGTATTGGACCCTCCGACCCACACCCTACAACGGGCGTATTTTTAATAAGAAACTAATACATTTTACCATCGGATCGCGTCAGCCGCTCGCGGCACTAAATCATGATATCTCGACGGCATTCCGGAATATTTTGAACGAACATTTAATATATCCAAAAATAAGAATGAAGGAAACGATGCATCAATTAAAATTTTACTAAGGAAACTATTGAGAAGTTGGTTGTAAAATGTTTAAGCTCGACAAGATTTTACAGAACACAATAAGCAGGAAACTAAGAATGCTGTCAAAAATGCTGTTAAGTTTGGCTACAACGCTTATCAAGTACAATAGTTAAATTTTGTGGCTTAACAATGAAAATCCTTCCGTATTTGTGATTTTTTTTTTCAGTGAAAACCACTCTTTTTACAAGAGCTGTCGCAATTTAAATAACCGTAAAGAATGTATCTTTGATCTATTTAACATTAAACTTTTATTTTCAGCTGCCTGGACGTCATTTGGTAAACATGGCGATAAGAAAACATCAACTCACAGCTTCCTTTGAACATAGGAATGACAAGACAACCTACTAGAGTAAAACTCATTTTCAATATGATTATATATATTTTAAGGCGTTATTTTTTGTATTGTTCAATTAATAGACAGTAATAAAATTTCTCATATCACAAGTGTTTTAAGAAATTTATTCATTCAGCTACTCCACGCATTCCCTGCGCTATCGATTCATCACCGATCAATCAGTGAACGTCTCGTGGGCAATAAATTTGATTTTTTCCACGTAAATGCAACGTGTTATTACAACGAATTATATCTGATCGGACGTGTAATTAACGGGCTATAAGTCTATTGATCTAGTGACCGATAGAATTTCGTTCAGTCGTTCTTGTTTGGTGCACATCCTTTTTTTTACCGTTACTGTGTATCCGTAAAAATGTCGATTGTTTTTAATATACAATGTTGGACTACAGTTATTGGTACCTAATCATAGATTTTTCATTTAATAATATTATATCAAATCACATTGGACAGCCTTCGCGAGAAGACATTGTACGCAAAATACTATGTAAATATACCTGCTATTATTTTCATTAAAAATAGTATAAAAAGCGATAAACACGACCATTTTTCTCCTGTGACATTCATAAGAAGTCAGAAGTACACTTCAAATCCGCATAAAATTTTTAGACTAAAAGGCGTCTGAATAGAAAGGACAATCTTCTAATAATCAAAATGGACGGGGAGGAATCTTACTGCTCAGCTTATTGTAGCTTGTTCTAGTGGCTCTTGATAATTGCTAGTCCGGGTGCAAAAACCAATCAGGCAGCCATAAAAATAGTACCTATTCTGGCATCCCCCAGGGATCACGCCCGGCTGCCCGGCATAACAACACCGGGTTAATACATCCCTGGTCGTCAGTCCTTAACCTTGGCCGCTATCTTGAAAAAATGTATCCCGGACTAGTGCGATACGAAACAGTTTACCGTCAACTTAATTCCAATCTATTCCCTATTGTGTAGTCACTTCTTCTATAACTACTAATAAAATAAAGCGTAAACATACACTTTGTTATGTACGATTTCAGCAATCACAGTATGTTTTTTAATAATTAATTATTTTTGTAATAAAAAGTTAATTTAGAGGATGAATAATTATGGAATAGTCATGAAATGGGGAATCACGCGGATGAAGCCGCACGAGAACGGCTAGTATTTAAACAAATTTAAATAAGGTCTTCTGATTTAGGACAGAACTTTAGAACCAATGATCTTAAAGACATTTACATATCGCCTTGACTATGTAATACTTTCGCAAAATCTTATACGTTGTATATTGCGTGCGTCGTTCGCGTGATAAAGAACAATTACCCGCTTGCCACAGGTTCTGGGGCCCGTTTCGTTTTGTTTGTTCTTTAGTTTGTTTTGTATTTATTAGGTACGGGGTTAGAGAACCGAGCCAGGTTAATCGCGTGAATTATACTAAGATAAGATTTCTACGAATGGCCGCTATATGAGAATTGTAAATGACCTGTTTTTTTACGTAGATCTTGGATTTTTACCGCTTAAATGTATAATGTAAAAACCATTATTTGTTGTTTAAACTAATTGTAGACTTTTACAGTTATCGTTTAATTAGAATATAGTGCTTGAAATTGAAGATTTAACATTGTTTCTTTTGTTTTGTGTTTTACATTAAAATAAAATAAATGCTATGATTATTAATTACAATCTAAATCGTGCCTATACATTGTGTTTGTGTGTACTTTTAATGTTTGTAGTCCTAACAAGTAAAGTCAACGCCATCTGTTATCAGATAGTTGAATTCAAAATTGCTTTCAAAGATTAGTATAGTACATCTTTACTAACAAATGAGCTATATGATAATGTGTTATGTAATAAATCAGTGTATTAAAATATTTATAGTTCTTTATTACAATTAAATTTAATTCACAGCTCTGTCGAAGTGAAGTACAAAGAAGTATAGACCGGACCATCGTGTCGTCATCTTTAGAGCGCGCGCAAACTGTCGCACAACTGTTTAGTCTCGCTTTGCCTATTAGCTTATATGGAGGTGCGCACACTACTGGATTGTTAGTTGTGCAAACAGTTGAATTGGCTGCGAAAAATTAGACAATCGCACAACAATAGTGCGATAGTTTAGTCAATGATGAGCGCCCGCTCTTAATATCAAAATAAACTTAAATCTTTAATACACAAGCAATAGCAGTAGATTGCATAAAATAAACTTGAAAAAATGTGTAACGTATTTTGTAGTCACTTATCATTCCCAAATTGCTTTGTACGGAATAAATCATTTGTGTAGAGGTTACACATGACTTATGATCGCCTGGTATACTGTTTGATTCCCGGTCGGTAATCTTACCCCGGGGCGGAGGAATTAGCCCGCAATTAGCTGAACAACTTCCAGATTTTATTATCAAAATCGTCGAATCCTTTCTGCATTTGATAACTGCCTGATGCGTTTTTGTAAAACTATGTTTTAATTTTGATTGATAACAGTTTGAATGAGTTTAAGATAGTAATTATTCAACATAATACGAAACCTGACATCAAGACAAAAATGTCTGACTTTTGGAGCGCTTTGTAGAAAAATCAAAAACTACTGGATAGTTTTTAATTCAGAAAAAGTTTAAAGTTCCATAAAGGACTAGCTAATCTTGCGTTTTTTTGGCCTGTGCATTTTCGCCCTTTTATAGTTACTGAGAAAGTAGGAACAAAACGTAAGGTATGTACACTTCTTGTTAGCAAGTTTTAGAATAAAAATCGTATTTTTCTTTTCTATTCGTAGATTTAAAATGCATCCTCATTATCTAGTCAAGGTAATCATTCAAATTGCTATGTACGACCGCCTTGTGGATATTAAAGTAGGAAGGAAATAGAGAAATATGCACGATCTAATCAATAAATTATCATAAAGAATTTTCTAGAAATCTGGTGTTTTTACTGTTTCTTTTTATTCTATCGGCAGTATAATTAACAGGGAGCATTATTATTGACCGTTTAATATGTACAGCATACTAGCTATCGTCTGCGAGTCCGTCTGAGCGGAATTAAAAAAAATGGTATCCTATGTATTCTTCCAGACTGTTCTGCATCTATGCCAATTTTCATCGAAATCCGTTTAAGCTGTAACCAACATCCATCCATCTAAACTTTCGCATTTATATTTTATTAATAGTGGAATGTAAATAAAAAAATTACACTTTTACGCCGCAATAATCGTCACACATACAAAAATTCAGCCTTTTCACGTGACGTTTAGAGCGAATTGGACCATAGCAGTATCGTATTTATCTATACTAATATAATAAAGCGTCTACACGCGTAATAGTAAAGCGCGTCTATTTGGAGGTCGAAAACCTATTGTGCCATCCCACATAGTGACGGGAAAAGTTGTTTAATAAACTAAATTAAATTAAAAATGCCAAATCACTTTATCAGACGATCCTTATAAAAGATACTTCGTCCACGTGGAATATAAAAATATAGCCTATGTTACTTAATAACGTAGCTTTTTAATTGTGCAATTTTTTAAATCAGTCGATTAGAGTTTTTGAGTTATTTCAATACATACAAATTACAAATATTTCCCCTTTATAATATTAGATCACATATATAAATTGTACGTACATACGTCTGACGAGGACTAATTGCGGAGCCGCGATTGGTTGATTATAGGGAGTTCGATTCCCGGTTCGTTCTCACGGCGCACTACATGTGCATGATATATTGGTAGTGTGGATTAGGGTGAATATGTGATAGAAAATTATTAATACAACGAAATAATTCATATCAATTATTAACTTTACTTATTAAGTAAATAAGTTTTACGGTTTTTTTTTATTTTTGATGTAATTGTTTACGTATTTAAAATTAAGGAGGAGGTAAGGAGTAAAACGTTAGCATGGTATGGGCATCGTATGAGGAGGGATTGCCACCAACGGTTCCCGCCGACGCCGTTCCCGTTTGGAGGCCGCTCCGGGTTCTATCGAGGGGACCAGGATGCGTGTCTCCTGGGCACTCCTGGCCACGGGGGCCAGCAGTTTTGGGGAGGGTGAGTCGCGGAGGAAGAGGAGTGCGCTGGCACTGCGGTGCACCACACGCCCTGTCCTCCGCGACTCAGCGGGGTCGCACCGCGGATGCGACGAGGTGGGGCCGTGGGGGCTGTGAGTTGGGTGCTGGTTTATCCCAGCCTCTCGACATGGAGATGGATGGATTGCGTGAAAGGTGACATGATCAAGAAGGGAGTGATGACTGAGATGACGTATGATAGTTCTGTGGAGGACAAAAACCTGTTGCGCCGGGAGGAATAAGGTGGAAGATGATGATGTTGACGTATTTAAAATTAAGAGTAAATTTATGTACTAATATTTTAACCTACTATTATAAATTTAAAATATTAAACACTAACTTTTGAAGTATACTTAACCCATAATGTTTAAGTCCTGTTCTATTTAATCTTATCTAATCGTAAAAATCATTATAAAAATGTATACCAACGATATGTAAATTAATCAAGACAAACTAAACTTCCTTGTAAAATGTTTATATCATATACCTATTTCATTTGAGATTTATTTAATATCGTATCGTAAGAATTATTATTTTTTGCATTTATATTATTGTTTTAAATTCTTACATAAACCATGGTCACTTCTTGATCAGCGAAAGCGAGAACGCAGTGATTTGGAGTTTCAGACTGCGAGTTATTTCGGGGTTGCATGATGGATTTAAACCTTAAAATGGCTACAAATTAAAACTGTTCCTGATATATGGATTCCAGCTTAATTTACCTTCCAAATAAAATAAAAAAACAGCACTTCTAAAAATTTCAATTGTGTGAGGAATATTTTTTCTAGTTTATTTTTTTGGTATTAATTTAGATTTTAGAATTTAGAATAATTTTCATCCGCGTGATATTATAAAAACTTTATTTTATTGTTTACATTTGTGAAATGTCAAAATTCAAATGCACAAATGACAACATTTTGTCTTTGACAATCTTGCTTCCTTGATGTTGGCAGCAACTTATGATCTCTTTCCCACATTAGGATTTTTATCCAAAATATTTATCCCTAAGTTTAATAGCGAGAAAATATATAGCCTAAAGCCTGACGTAAGTGTAGGGATTTTTATTAAAAAAAGAATTATTCAAAAATTAGCTGTGGTTGCTGACATCTTAGGCAACAAAGAAGTGTGTGTTTACGCTTTATTATATTAGTATAGATTTACTTTGTAGTATTAGAATCTCTAAAGAAAACTGTATTTTAGTATAATTTTCCTCTAATATAAATAAACTAGGCAACTAGGAAATCGACGCCTATTAAACGATTCGTGTCCTGAAAACATTAACTTACGTATTTCCTAATTGTTCGTGTAACAAAAACTCACAGATGTAAGTCGATGAACTGAATACGTTTTATAATGATCTGGAAGCCAGGTAACATCTGCCCTAAAGCAAGGCTTCCACTGAACGCTGTAATTATATCACGGAAACATAAAACGTCTAACTACCGTACGACAATTAAAGGGCATTAACTTTTAAACAACAGAAACGTATTTAAGATGCTGTTAGAAATTGATAGTCTTATAAGGTTACCATGTGTATGAACCTTTGGTACTTAAAATATAAGTCAGTAATGGACATTAATATGAGTGGAATATATTTTCAGATATTGTAGAAAAGTGTTGCAATACAATTTACATTATGTACTTTCAGTTACGAGTACGTTGTCCTTATAAGAAAAACATACAGACGAATTGAGCACCACCTTCTTTGGGAAGTCGGTCAAAAAAACCCTTCCAAAATATTGCACCGGACATCACGTGTAATTGATTTTTACTAGGCAATATTGAATTTAAAATTTTCAAGATACATTATGTTTGATTTAGTAAATCTACACTAATATAAGAGAAAATATTTGTATTTATGTATGCACAAATAACAAAAAAACTACTCTGTCCATTTCAAAAATTCTTTTACCATTAAAAGCTACGTTATGGCTGAGTAACACAGCCTGTATTTTTCACTATTTACGATTTCACGCAGACGAAGTCAGAGCATCAACTAGTTAATTATTTTACTTTATTTGCAATAGCAGCAAATCCCATCAAACATCAAGATATTTACTGTATTAAATCAAAATAACCTTTTTAATTTAGGAAGCAACATCATACAATAACTTTCTCAATAAGAATGTTACGTCCAAACAGTAGATTATAATTACGTATTACGTAATTAATTACACAAATAAAAGGCAACGATAGTAGTCATTTAATGTCCAGCACTAAGCTACAATTATAATCCGATTTACTTCTATCCGGCATTCGGAAAAAGCGAGCGTCTATATCATACTAATATTATAAATGCGAAAGTTTAGATGGATGGATGGATGTTTCTTACACCTTGTAGCCTAAACAGCCGAACGGATCTCGATGAAATTTGCACAATGTAGAGGATAATCTGGAGGAACACATAGGCTACTTATTTTTCGTTTGTTAATTTCGGACGTAGTCGCAGCTAAACACTGTTATGAAATAAAATGTTATTATTTCCTGACTGATATAAAGGCAACGTTTCGCATGTTCAATTGCGATTTCTGGAAATCGCGGGCAATAGTCACTTTAATCGCATTATTTTAGTCAATTAATTGAGTTTATTTCTAAATTAATGCATTGAATATATTGTATTGCAATACTTATTTATTTATTTATTTAATTCTTTTTGCACAACAATTGTTATACAAACATTTAAACTATGCTAATACAAAATTGCGCAAGGGCGGCCTTATTGCTATAAGCAATATCTTACAGGCAACCCAGTGGGACAGGAGAAGCTGGACGAAAACACAAGGGTATTTATACTCACAATACTTATATTGATTTCTATTCTATCTCTGTTCTATGAATAATTATTATATAAATAAAACCTAGGTATTTAGTCACTACGTAACAGTTTTAGTGTTTTACGTAAATTACTCGAGAACATAAATATTTACTAAGATTACCAGTTAACTTACTGCATATTCTCGAATCGATATTACCTTTAGATCGAGCAGCGATTTATTGATCGTTTACGTAGGGAGAGGCAGGATTTATTCGCTGTATATCATAAAATAACAACAACCTCTCGAATGTCTTGAATTGTAAAAGGAAAACAGCATTAGGATATGTATGGGCCGCTCGAATCGTGACCGAGTGTACGGCTGCAACGCCGCTATTGGTCGGTTTGTTACCAGCCAGGACGCAATACACAACCTTTTGTATTTTTAATCTGTAACCTACGTTTGGACCACACAAATGTTCAATAGCTTTTTAATTTTTTTTTTAATTAGAGGCAAAGGAAGGGCAAAAGAACTATCGACAAACAGACCATCTTAGCCATACATTATTTATTCTTATATACATATTTTATTCTTTGTGTAATTCATATTTTTTTATTAATAACTCAGAGGCTATTTCAAAACTATAGACACCAAACTTCTAACGCCTCAAAAAATAAAAATTAGCGTTGATCGTTAACGGTTTAGATTTTAATAATTAATGAAAACATATAATGATGGAAAATTATTTTCATCTTAAAAAAGTTTATGCTTTCAAGTTACAAAACTGTAAGTTATATGAAGTAAAAAAATAGATGTTCAGCTAACGAGAAGTTTTTAAATCAGAAAGAGAAAAATAGACGACTTTTGATTGATGTCTCACACGCATAGGCATCGAATACACTACCCTCGGGGTAACGTCCGTCTGTAATCACCGGCTCGGTATTCTTGATTGATTTACTGTATTCAAAACGATAATCCTATTCAGAAACAACAAGCGAATCTCGCCCGTTCTACATTGTCCCTAAGCGACGCCATATTGGGTAAAAACATTTCCCGCCCGCAAATAAAAGATGGCGCGAATTTTAAGAGGGAATTCGAAAATTGCTGCGAGTAACTTTGCCTTTTTGATTGATAAATGTGATTTTTTAAATCTTTTCGTATAAAACTATAGTTTTAGGGATAGATTTATCGGTGATTATTGTAAAACTACAATTAAACTAAACACCTTTGACTAAACTATCGCTCAACTGTTTAGTCTCGCTTTGATTCCTATGAGCCCATATGGAGGTGCGCACACTACGCGATTTTTAATTGTGCAACTGAAGAGTTGAGTTGGCTGCGAAACAATCGACAATCGGACAACAGTTGTGCGTTAGTTTAGTCAAAGGCGCCCGTTTTAAAAACAAACAGAAGGATGTTAATACTAATTTTCTAATACTTACTCGTAAAAATGTACCGAGCGGTTTTCGCGAATCTTACTGCCTCACACAGCCGCGTTGTGAAATGGTCTGTTTTTGACGGAATTTCCAAACCAGTACTTACGATCCTTTAAGAAGCGAGCCTACCCTTTCCTCAAAGGCCGGCAACGCATTTGTGTTACCTCTGGTGTTGCGGATGTCCATAGGCGTCGTTGCTCGGTGTTCACGCCGCTCGTTTGCCTTTTATCATAAATAAAAATGTATTACGAATGAACTTTAAACCTAAAACTACTTATAACCTTACTTTTCATCAAATTAAACAACGAATTAATTTCTAAATTAATGTGTAGATATATAATACAAGAAAACAAGTAGGTAGTGAAGGAAATAACCTTACTCCGTGATAGATTCTATTGGGCCGAAGGAACTACATTAAGTTGTTAATAATTAAACATACAAAAGTACACGGAATCACTTACATAATGCGACAGTAACATAAAAGACCTGGAATAGCAAATGTAAATTACAACTTTGATGCAGTAATTGCCGTGTCGTCCGTAATGGCGGTCCTAGCATCATACTAGGTTAGGGTTTCAATATTTAATCGAAGACATCGCCGCCATGTTGTGATTGTAAAATTCTTGTCTAACATGTATCGGACACAATTAAATAGGAATTATTTATTAGCGTCTAGTTTAAATTTTTCAATTTACTGACAATTACTTGGGAATTGAAAATTGTCCCTTAATTTTGATAATTGATGCTTGATTTTATGCTACAAATATCTTACTTTTAACGTTATAGCAAAAATGCTACTTTCAGTTTCAAAACTGTTACCAATTTATAAAATTCTACCTTTTTATATACGAGTAAAGTGGCAAAAGACCAAGTGACCACGATTTTTTACATACTTTTTTTATTTACAATCAAAAACGTTCCATTAAAAAAATACTGTTTTTTAATTTTAAAAATGTATGGTTTGAAAATTAAAATAATCTTACTAATCTTACTTCTTACTAATATTATAAATGCGAAAGTTTAGATAGATGGATGGATGGATGGATGGATGGATGGATGGATAGATGGATAGATGGATGTTTGTTAGAGTTTGTAGCCTAAACGGCTGAACGGATCTGGATGAAATTTGGCATAGATGCAGAGGATAGTCTGGAAGAACACATAGGCTACTTGCTTTTGTTTTTTTTTTAATTCCACGCGGACGGAGTCGCGGGCGAAAGCTAGTATTATATAAAAATTAAAAACCATAAAGTAAATTAGTTTTCCAGAGGCCTAATTTTATTCCCCTTTCCCTTATAAATATGGCAGAATTACATTTGATGGTGAAGAGACCGCAAAGGAAGGGGAAATATGCCTTTTTGGGTGTCTCCTCCGTCGATTAAAGGTAGGTACGAATCTGCTGTTTCGGCGAATTAACCCTTAAATGCATCCAGTTGCCAAATGTATACATACCACGTTTTACGTTATTTTATTGAAGTCGTCTGGTATGTGTTTAAGAACGTACTTTGACGACCATAGATAATAAATATATTGTGTTTTTTCATAATAAATACCTATTTTTTTATACCAGATTTGTTCATTATTTTTTATGTTATACCTAAATACTTTCCAGAGCGCAATAAAAATCCATACATTTAAGGGTTAAGTTAGCTCTTGCTCGTTTGCCACCCTATGATATAATAAATACAAAACGCAATCTTTTACTTTAGTGGTAAATTGTGCAATAAAAGTCTGGTGTCTACCAACACCAAATAGACACTTCTATTACAAACAAAACAAATACAGTTTCTTAAAAGTTTATTTCTGTAAAATAGTGTACAATAAATGCGTATATAAAATTTCTTAATATTAATAGAGTACAAAATTTACATATAAAATCAGTGCAAAAAATTAAAAGCGTAAAATATAATAGTCACTAACTCTTCAGTCGTAAAGAAAATAATTTATTAATACTAATTAAAATAAACACATGTAAAATAACTGGTAATTATCGAGTATTACGTTTAAAAACATATAATTAAATTTGGATAATATTTTAGCGTCGGTGGCTCGGGGGTTTGAGCAATTTTTGTAATCTACAGGTCTTGGGTTCGAATCCAGCCATGTATCAATGTGATTTTCGATTTTTCGAATTTCATATGTACATAATTTACCCGACGTTCTTACGGTGAAGGAAAACATCGTGATGCCTGCACATATCGGAGAAGAAATTCAAAGAAATGTGTGAAGTTAACCAATCCGCAGTGGGCCAGCGTGGTTGACTTTGGCCTATTCACCCCTTGTTAGGGTAGGCTCCGAACCCCTTAGTGGGGACGTATAGTGGAGCTATTATGAATATTTGAAATGCAACACTATGATACGAAAAAAATACAATATGATTATCGTTATTTCCTTTTGTCAATTTCGTTTTATTTTATGGTAATCTTCATAATGATTACAATATAAAATTACTTACAGAGTAGTCTATCTATTTTCCTTGAAATATCAAGGGGTCAGTGTCCAAGTATTTTGTAAAAATTCTAACACTTTCGTACTTTTTTATAATCGCGTCGAAAAATTATTAAATAAAAATAACTCCATATGCACACGGAACCGTAATTGTCGTACATAAGTTACTATTATAATTATAAAAAAATATCATATTATTGTCTGTATACTTAATTTTTTTTTTCTTTTAATTAATACTTTTATTTGTGATGTACATTTATTACCATGTATGTTACATTTTTATAGGAGGTATACTTGGACATTACCCCTAGGGGTTATAGTTCAGAGGGACTAACCCGAGCTAACACAAAAATAAAACTTAAAAAAAAATAATAGAACAAAAGCGAAATAATTTTGAAAATAATACTGAGCGTTTTATTTTAAAGCTGTTAATGTGTTCAAGCTCTTATCTATACTAATATTATAAAGAGGAAAGATTTGTATTTTTGTATGTATTGTAATAACTCAAAAACTACTGGGCCGATTTTAAAAAATCTTTCACCGTTAGAAAGGTAATTTATCCATGAGTAACATAGGCTATATTTTTTAATTTCACGCGGGCGAAGTCGCCAACAGCTAGTAATAAATATAATAACTGTATAAAATAACATAAATCTATTTGGAGATTAAATTATGTTTTGCATCATTCATCTGCATTTAAGATATATAAACTATTTATGAGAAGTAAATGCATTAATTTCTATCTAAAAGTAGATTCTCACTGCCCTTACACTAGCATTAAGTCCTCTCATTGTTTTTGACATAAAAAAATACACACGAATTGATAACCTCCTTTTTAGAAATCGGTTAAGAACGAGCACCTTTGATTAAACTATCGCACAACTGTTGTGCGATTGTCGATTGTTTCGCAGCCTTCAACTGTTTAGTCGCACGACTAAAAATAGAGTAATGTGCGCACTTCCATATAAGCTCATAGGAATCAAAGCGAGACTAAACAGTTGCGAGATAGTTTAGTTTCAGGTGTGCGCGCGCTCTAATAGAGACAACTACCATATGCATGTGTCACGACAGCGAAAATCTACGGTTATAGGCACAAAAATTAAATCTTATTTATACTAAAAACTACATAAAAATGGAAGTTTATCAGTCTATGGGTAACAGTAGATAAATGTATCTGGACTATTTAATATGAAATCCTTTGTAAAGAAAGATTTCAAAAAAATGCTCGGTAAAACAGTCCTATAGAAAAAAATATATTTTAAAAAAAGCTATTTTATAAAACTGCTCGATACCAAAAAATATTAAAGGCCTGTCCCACCAAATTGTAAATTGTCTGATAACAATCCAACATGTCAAATATGTTATGTAAATTTGGGATTTTGTTCCCATATCTGACAGTGACGTCATTTTTAAGCTATCTAAGTCTATCAGTGGTGGGACAGGCCCTTAATCTCATAGCTTAACTATGAATATAAATCTTTCAACACCTCAATCGGCTTCTCCATACATGGAGTTAGTTCAGTATTTTTCCGTAATTTGAGGGCTTTTATATACTTGATTAAGCTTACATACAAAAATCAGTAAATATTTTAACTCTATCGTAAATATCTTGACTTACATGTTTGTTAAATAAATTCTCTGTTAATAGAAGCACCTTGATTAGATAACTAATTACTATATAATTCTATGTGGTTAATTGACTGGTTTATGTCAGATAAAGCAATTTTTAACAAATTTTATGGAGATTCCAAATACAGATCTAATTTCATCTTATAGTCCAACAAAGATATCTGAACCGGTGGGTATAAGTCAAACTAAATTATGACTAACCTGTCAAATATCCTTGTTTGACTATACGACAATATTTTCATAGGGCCATCAAATCATTAATTACATTTAGATTATAATACTTTTAAAGTCCATATTTCAATTAGCCATAATCAAATCTGATGCAAATTATTTAAAAAAATCATCAATTTTACTATAAAATTATTGACATATTTAAAATTAAAAAGTAATATCATGTTGGTTCTAAAATAAACGATTAAAATACTTTCAAAAACAATCCTGTGCGTAAAAATAAAGCATTTGTTTACAAAATTGTCATTTACAGTCAAGGAATTAGATTCCCTACCCGATGATCGAAAACAGTACAACGAACTGTATACATAAGAGGTATAATTTAGTAAATATGCTACTTTAACAATTTTTCGATATATTTGCATTGGGAGACTCAGGTCATATTTCAACATGGATAGGAAATATGCTTCCTTGTACATAAATTAAGCGATACAAATTAATTGTTTCCCATCATCCATTTGGAACTGGACTTTATCAGAATTGGCAGCTTTGTCCGCGGACTTAGATAGTGCACTGGCCAGAAATATTTGAGCCACCCCCGTTGCTGCTACGAAGAATGCCCAGCCTTAGAAATAAACAATAATTTCAATAAAAAAAACACACATAACATGTTACAGTGAAAAGTTTATTACTGTTTTATTTTCTATTTCTGTCTTTCCTCTTTTTAATATTAGTATATATTAAAAAGAGGAAAGATTTGTATTTTTGTATTTTATATATATTGAAATAACTCAAAAACTACTGGACCAATTTCAAAAATTCTTGCACTATTAAAAAGCTATGTAATCACTGAGTAACATAGGCTATATTTTTTAAATAAAAAAAAACGAATATAAAGAGGAAAAGTTTGTATTTTCATATATATTGAAATAACTCAAAAAAGCTATTATTGTTATTTGATATAGGCTATATTTTTATATAGCAACAAACAGTTTTTAATATAAAGGTCAAAGGTGGCATAGAAACAAACGGCCACTTGATTTTAATAAATTAAAAAAATATTTGAATTAAGGAAATATCTAATAATTCTTCCTGTTTGTGATCCATAATTTAATGCATTTTTTTTTCAAATAACAATAAGGATCGATTTATATTTGTTTTATATTGAAATAACTCACCAAGTGAACAATCTCCTGGTAAATAAGGCTCGGAATTTTCCCCACAGAGTCTTTTAACTTTCTGCGACCCCCAGCCCCACGGATACAGCAGAAGTCCTACCACACCAAATAAACCTGAAACATTTATACAAACTATATCTATTACTATGCATTTCCATTGAACCAATACAAAATGATTTTAGCATCCCTTTCATTCTTTGACCGACTTCCCAAAAGAAGGAGGTACTCAAGTCGTCTGTATGTTTTTTTTTTTAAATAATATTGATAAAAAAATTCTTTTGTACAGTTCACGGCATAAATATGTATATACTGGCTGTTCCCATGCGCTTCATCTACATGAAATTATAAAAATATTATTTCATTGTTTACCTACGTTTGTCAAATTATCAATTGCAAATGTCAAAATAACATTACATGATGACAAACCATGGCAATATTGTTTCCTTGATGTTGGCAGCAACTTATGATCTCTTTCCCACATTAGGGTTTTATCCAAAATATTTACCCCCTAAGTTTAATGGCGTGAAAATATACAGCCTAAAGCGTGACATAGGTGTAGGGCTTTTTACTAAAAAAATAATTATTCAAAAATATGCTGTAATTGCTGACATCTTGGACAACAAAGAAGTGTTTACGCTTTATTATATTAGTATAGATTTAAAAAACTACAGAAACTTGTATGTCCCATAGTTTTCAATAATATGTATGCATTTTAGAATTTGTATGCTTCTGAACATGAGTACATGCGCTACTGATGAATATATGCATTATGTATTGTTAGAAATGAAGGCCTGAAACATTTATGCAGCTGACTGTACATGTATTTTAGCATGGCACTGTTATTTGCATTAGTTGTATACTGTTTGACTGAATTTGAGTGTGATTATTAATCATTACATTTAACAACACATACAGAATCACTTAAAAAACTCCAAAGTGTCTACCTCCTAGAGATTGAGTGGCACCTGCAAGTGAGATCACGCTTTTCTTAAACACAGACTGCACACAACAAGCAAAGATTCCAGCCAGCACAGTAGAGAATTGTATTGCTGCACCTGAAAAATAATTAAATCATAATTATAGCCTACAAAGAAATATAAAAATCCTCACCATATTACAGAAATATACGGAATTAATTTTTTTGCAAGTATTAGAATTTAGTGTATATTAAAGAAGCAGATTGAAGCACCCACAAGCAAGGAATTTTAAATTCTTGGTTTGAGTATACATGAATACATTGTGCCATCCAAACATAAAAGTGCCTCACGATTTTGTATCAGAAGCTCTGATACAATTCCAGGTATTAACCAAATGTAATGGGATGTAGATACAAGGCAAACTCTGTAAAACATTAAGCATAGTATACACAAGATATTTGGATGAAAGTACAAAATGATTGTTACTCACATAATGATAAAAAGAACATTGCAGCTTTCCAAGGAGTTGGATATATAGTTGAGTCTGTTGTTAATCCATAAAAGGAGAATGGAGTGCAACTGTTGCCATCTTGGGCCATTCGTATGCAACTGGAAAATACAAAGATTTCCTTTATTTCTTTAAAATTAAGTGAGTCATACCAATAGGGCTATAAAACCAGTAGAAACTGGATAGTCCTTTATAAATGCATTACCAACCGATTAGAAAGCCCTACAGTGGGCACAAAAAATCCAGTAATATTATTTTCATTTGTGATTATAGGCTGGCCTAAAAGCCATTTAGGAGTCACAATACCAGTAACTATTAGCATAAATGCTGCTGCGCTTATTAGTAACCAAGCCAAACTGCGACCGGTTATTATCACATAGCACATTGTGTATAGCTTGTACACTAAATGTTTACAACCAAATAACAATTATTAAGCTTCCGAATTATGTTATTTCTTATTTTGTGCAAAATAAACAAATAAAAAGAAACAGATTGCGCTATATTGTTGTTGTTTTCACTTATTTGACATATCTGAAATCTGTAATCAGTTGTATATACCTACAAGGTTCTTGTGGCATCTTTTTGACAGTGACATGGGCGCGCCTACGAGCATTTGGTGAAACTAGTAAGGTGAAATTTCCACATTTTAAGGAAATTATCTTTTAAATACAAAACGAAACTACATGTTAACGATTTTCAACTTACGACGAAAGTGTCCGTAGTAATTGTTTGGTGTCTAAATTGATACGTCTTCACAAATTGTGACAGCTGTAGGATTATTTAATTAAAAACGAGGTAGACTTTTTTGTTCAGAATTAAAACTGACGAGTAATGGTAAGTTAGCAGAATTTCGAAAGTATGAAAATGGCGACCGTTGTTTCTTTGGTCAAAATACAACGCATTCAAGATGACATTATTAGTTTATAAAATTGCCTGATGCCATACGATCCTTGTAGATCTATATTTGTCAAAAGGTCAAAACAGACGTCAAGATGTAATATATGAAATTGAAATGAATGCGATGCTTATAATGGAACGTGCTACATTAATTACAGTTTTATATAAAAACGTTTATGTTTTGTTCTGTAACCTTTTATTAATTTCATTAGAAAAGTGTTTTTAATTATAAACTAATATTTTATAAAAAAAATCTTTTACGATAATTTTTTACAAATTTGCACCAGATTTCGATCTCCAAAAACCCCTCAATCTACAAAGTTGGGATTTATAGAGTTGTAAGATAAGCTCAACCTTCACAACTTTGACTTTAAGTTCCAAGGTTTCACTATTCCACGCTCCAACAGATGCTTGAAAAGAAAAAACTGCTTCAAAATATTTTTTTTCAAGTTACAACACTTAGAATACCATCGATTTAAATCATAGACAGTCTCGCTTTTGTGTCGTCAAATTAATTATATGTTGTATGTATGTATATTTTCTTTTTTCATCGACGATACAAGTGCGTGGAATGGTTTATAGAAACAAGGCCTATTGTTACTTCATTTAGCAGTAATGAATCTTTATTTTGCAAAAATATCAACTGTTATTGTATAAAAGTATTAGGAATCTAATAATTTGATGTGTCGTGCTATATCTCAAAGTGAAATGTGGTCGATGACAGTGTAAAACGGTGCTCGCTACGTAAGTATAATTGTGCAGATTTAAATAGTATACACCTTCTTCGATCTGGAAGCAAATGCTATGGTATTTTTTATTCTGTCGTATTCGTTTTCAATTTGACAGATAAATTCAGGTGATGTACATTTTGATAGTACCTCTGATTTTTGAAAGAAAGTAAAGGATACGACAATTTATTTAAAAAAAATCGTGTTTTAGATTTGTAATTTCCAATATAGTGCCATATAGCGTTATTAAAGAAATTGAGAAGAAAGGTTCGTGTCAGATTTGTCAGGAAGTTGATAAAACATGTTTTCGTTTGCCCTTGTTGGTTGTGAAATCTCGATTCCTTTGTTATTCGTAAATCACTTTTACTTTTATAGATAAACTTTGTTGAATAATCGTAAATGCTTAAAAAACTGACCATTTCTGCTTTTCTTGTAATAATTTTTATTTATATTACAAGTGAATTTAGTTTTAAAACATTATAGTTATAGATTTAAAAAACAGTTTACGCTAGACTAATCGTTCTTTCGTTTCGTAATCCTGTTCAGCTGGTTTTGTTTACGTTTATGAATTTAGTTTTTATCAAATTGTGTAATAAACCATTCAAAATATTTTACTTCATATTTCCTGTTTTCAAAAATGTTTTCTTGTGAAAGATATTTTATTTAGATAAAATATAAATATATAGTTACCAGATAATATAAATCTGATGTCTTATATGTTCAATATATAACTTTTGTTTAATAAATTTTACTGTAACCTTATTATTAATATATTGACATTAAAATTATGCTTGCAGTGAAAAAACTACAATAATTCTCTCCTTATACCCTGGGTTTCTATTGCTAAAACACTTACCACATCAATGGTTCCTACATAGTCTATTGTAAACCATAATACCTTGTTTTATGTTTTTAATCATAGTCAAAAATACTAATATCTGTCTAAATTTAAAAGTAATTTTAGAAAGAAGTAAAAATTTAGTTGTCTATCATATATTTATGATTGATGCATCATAATTAATAATAGATAGTATTAACATTATCATCTTTGTCTTTAAAACTTGTGTTTCAAATCTTATTTCTTACTAATATTATAGATGTGAAAGTTTAGATAGATGGATATTTGTTAGAGTTTGTAGCCTAAACTGCTGAACGGATCTCTATGAAATTTGGCATGGATGCATAGGATAGTCTGGAGGAACAAATATACTTACTTTAGTTTTTTTTTAATTCCACATAGAGTTGTAAGTGAAAGCTAGCATACAATAATTTACATAGAAGTCATTAGTATGTATCAGCACTGACAAACTACTAAATACAAATTATTTTTTTATAGTATCTGGTACTGGATATGGCACATTGAGCAGAAGAGATTATTCCTGACCCAGAGTTGCTTAATTCAAATCAAATTTGTTTACTATTAATGTGTTTTTTATTTTCCAGAGCTTGCAAGATCAGAAATCAAGCAGACCGTGAAGTAACCAGTATATGAAAAATAAAATAAATAATGTTATTTTAAATAACATGCAACTGTGATCTCCGTTTTGTGACTAGTTATATTTTTATACTTGTGTATGAATTGTGGTGGGCTTTAGTGCAATTTGTTTGTTTCCTATATATGAACAAGTGCTAAGAGGAGGATGAGTTCAAATAATTCCAATGCAACAGCATTAACAAGGCCACAGTTGCCTTTGCGGCAAATTGACTTAGACCAGGTAAGATTTATTGAATTGTTAAATCCTTGTCTAAAAACAAGTAATTACACAATCCTGAGTGTCTACATGATACATGAAACAATTGAGAGATATAAAAGGAAATATGTTCAATCCCAATTTTTTAACTAGAAATACCAAATTGCAGCTTATCACACCTACTTCAATGCTAATCACAGTGGTAGAGCCTGCTTTAACATCTTCACATGAATGGGTCTGCTCGCCCGGTGCAATACCACAACCACTCAGAAGACAGGCTTGAAGCGGGAGCAATTCTGCGTTTCGTCTGATGAGTGTGGCGTAGAAGACCCGACTTTAGTCCCTTTCCCGTTCCACCCTTTTCTTATAAGGACAGGATTGGATGGGAATGTGGATTTGATGGTGGAGGAGACGCATAGGAAGAGGAAATATCCTATTTATGTGCGTCTCCTTCTCCGTCGATTTAGGGTAGGCAACGCATCTGCAATTGTGGATGTCTCTGGGCAGCTGTCGCTTCGCCATTTCGGCGGGTTTATGTGGCCGCTTGCTCGTTTGCCACCTTCTTGTATATAAAAAAACTTCAGTTTGGTTTGCTTAGCTTAAACAAAAACTTGAAGCCTTTCATACTAGTAATTTAATAAGTAACAGTGTCTTAAATAATAAGGCTACACTTAAACTAGTAGCAGTAGTAATGGGGGGCTATGGTTTCAGTATTTTAAGTAAATAGTTGAAGTACTATTGTTGAATTACAAAGCACATTACAATTCATATGAATAAAGCAAAAATCCTCCTACACTGCTCTTATTTTACCAAATATTGTAAAGGAATTGAGGTAAACATTATTTTAATACAAAACATTGAATTGGAGTTCCGTACTGTTCTTAACATTAACGAAACAAAGAGTAAGTGAGGGTAGGCATTGGTCAACCACGCTGGCCCAGTACGGGTTGGTTGACTTCATACACGTATCTTTCAATATCTTCGCCAATATGTGCAGGTTGCATCATGATGCTTTTCTTCACTGTAGGAACGTCGGGTAAATTATGTACATATGAAAAATCACATTGGTACATGGCGGCGGGATTCGAACTCAAGACCTGTAGATTACAAGTCAAGTGCTTAAACCCCTGAGCCACCATATTATATTAGTATACACATAATATGTAGATGTTTTATAAAAATTATAACAATGTAATTTTTCTGTAAGATATTAGCTAACTATACTAGAAATATGAGTTTTTTCTCTCGCCTGCCGAGACGCGTTATTGTTTCGTTTCGACCTGGTTGTTTTACAATAGCGCCTTTATATTCACGTGACCCACTCATGTAACGTTATTTCGCATGTCCTTAAACCGCTTTATTTTTCGTTCACAATATTTCTGTTTGCTATAAATAGTGTTTTCGGCAATGCACCAATAGTGTTGTCCTAATTCTCATTTTCTCCAAGACTATTGTGATAGCTAGATTGATAACTCAACTAAAATTTATCTACAGCTCGCGCGTCAATAGCCTAATGGTTTGGGGTACGGACTACCGATCTTGTGATCGAGGGTTCGAATCCCACCATTCGACTATTGTGAACCATGTCCTATCACAAGCCTAGAGCTTAGTAGGAATGGTTAAAGGAGATATTAGTAAATCAATAAAAATCAACTAATATTTTTTTTATAAAAAAAAAACAAAAGACATCAGTTCACAGTTTTCATGTGAAGCAGATCTTACCGACTCAAAGTTCCTCAATTTGGATTTGCGAGTTATTTGCGTTTCGTGATGTGAAGTCAGTGACAGTACAACACGGTAAGCATGAGCCATGAGATTTAGTTGTTGAGTTACAGATCTTTGTCCTGAACGTTTGAACTGATTTAATCACGTCACAGTCACATCTTTTTTTTAGATTGTCGTAATTTTGTTGTGGCCGTGATGTCAATTTATGAATGAGGTGCCATAAGATTCGTATTCTGAACTAAATTATCAACGTGTATCCAGTCGAGTTTTAATAGTTTTGGTCACTATAAGACAAAGAGTATCACGGTAATGTTTATACCGTGCGTTTTCACTGTCAAAATACGTGTACAATGTAAAAACTAAGAAGCAGTAGAATAGTTATTCTATTATATTGTTACTATTGAATACAATTTCTTATTGTAATAACCATACAAATGTAAACAAACTCACTTAGAATGAAGAACATCACTAGTTTTGTATATTGACACGAAAGTTTCATTGTTGTGTCGCTAATCGATGTAACTGTAAACGTTTATTCGTGTTTCTCGGTGTCTGACCCCGTGTAAATTGGTTCTGGTATAATTAATATGCATAAGATAATGTTGAACGTTTTTATCTTAATTCATCGATCAGCTAATAGTGAGGTGTGATTGTTAATCGAGATATCGATACTCGATTAGATGATACGCTTTAACCAACATTAGAAAAAGGCAACTAACTCATATGTCAAAATAGAAGTGTGGTTAGAACTGTATAGTAGTTTGGTTATTATAGACTTTTGTCGAATATGGTTGTATTTGTTATTCGTAACAACAGTTGTTAATACTGTTCTGTCTTGATCTCAAGGGCCCTTGAAGAGAATCGAACTCATATACTCAAGACAGATAGGCAGTCGTTTTATAATTATCGTATGAATACCAATGTCGCTACCAGTTATTGAATAATGTAAATGTTATGATATCTAGAACATTCGCCTTTCAAAAGCTCTTTTTGCTATACTAGATTATACTATACTCAAATTATTAATATACGTTCTAGCTACACAAACTTCCAAGCAAGTTAACGATAAAGAGCGGTGAAATGAAACCGTAAGGCACTATTAGTTCGTTGTAAGACCCTTAGTGTAGATTTATATCACTAAGCGGGACTACAGTTTGTGATATGTAATCGACTTGTATCTTGGAGAATCGTCATTTGACGTGGGTGGCGCGTCTCTATTACCATACATATATGACCCGATCCCTTTAACCGGTTCTGGACTTGTCTTTAATGTACAGTACTTGTATGTGACCGTATTTTTATAACGGCTTATTTATTTTAATCACAAAAGCCTTCTGGACAAAAAGTGATCGTTTCATCGAGAAATACTTATGTATGCTGTCCTTATGACCTCTATATTATAGTCTTTTAATTTCTACAAAGAAAGGTATTGCTACTTTCTAAAAGCGTAGCATTTTTTTGTATTCCCGATAATGGGCTTTACATTAAATAAAGATGTAAGTCTTGTAATGTTTTTAATTTTTCACACTTACTAACTTTCTTAGGCGATAAAAATAGCTTCCTTACGACTTCACAAGTCACCATATTACTCAGAACGCGTGTTCAAACGATTTGAATCCGTGTTTACATTGTGTCTGTCCCTCGTATTTGGCGTTGACCTCCCTGGTAAGGTTTCCTCGTGTTACGCATGCATAAATGTTATTGTAACTAATAATTTAATTTAATAACATTATGTTTCCGTTAAGAAGTCTCACGATGAAAATATCCGGTCCACCAATTTAAATAAATTCTGATTATTTAAATTGGAAATCTCCCCCAAACTACTAAATACTTGATTCCATTACTGAGATTTCCTATTACCTTGTACCTCGGTAGTGACAAACCTTCCATCATTCTAAACTAAAATTTAAACCACCACATTTTTGCTGAGTATCATCTATATTTAAGTAGTTTTTCTTTCTTTCTAGTTGTACGTTTTTAAATAGTTTTATTAGCTTTCGCCCGCGACTCCGTCCGCGTCGAATTATAAAAAAACAAAAGTGATGTGTTCTTCCAGACTATCCTCTACATCTATACCAAATTTCATCGAGATCCGTGCAGACGTTTAGGCTACAAACTCTAACATCCATCCATCTAAACTTTCGCATTTATAATATTAGTATGTCAATAAGATTATTGTCATCTTTTAGTTGAACTCTCAGTACGTCATGCTGAATCAAATCTGCAAATAATATAAACTATAGAAATATTTCATCGATTAGAGAAGTAGGTCGTGAGACGTCATCTGATAAATATTTACGACATCGGAGTGGGAAGGTGACGTTCTGATGACGCCGGCTTGCGATACAATTGAGCAATTAAACAAACGGTTTTAATCAACGATTTAACCTCGATTTTTACTTGCATTTTCATCATTATAATGCAATGCGCAATGAGATTAAGCTGATGCAAATAGTTCGTACTTCATCCAATAGTGGATGTCTAAGATCTATTGTAGAATTGCTGTATGATTGATTTATTATATCTTGTCTTCAAGATTATCATCTCGCTATCCTTATCCCACTCTAGGTGGGGTCGACGAATCCCATTTTCGTCCTCCAGAGCTATCTTCCGTAATTTGTGTCGTTACTCCCATCTTAATCATATTACATGCTCTCTGCAAAATAAAGAATGCTTGTTCCGATTTATTGGTTGATTAAAGATGGCTTTCTTGTTTATTTGTTTGTGTATTTCTTTCATAAGGAAACCATTCCTACAAACATCAATGTTATAATACATTTTACCACGTTATTAAACGTATTTTGTAATCAATCAGCTGTTTACACGTCAACGATTAGTCTTTTGTTTTATGTAGTAATTTTTATCGCACAATTCGTGTTATACGAGCAAGATATTTCACAACAGTCTACGTAATAAGTTTCATATTTTCACGGACATTCCAAGTGCTTTAATAGCGATTTAACGATTTTTGTCGGAGAGTTACCGAAGCACATGCGCGTAACAGTCGAAACAACGAATTATTTTACATCTCTTTCACTCGCTGTTTGCGTAATGGAAGTTAAATAATGGATTAAATACAATTTTTATACGGATCTTTAAATTTAAAAAATTACGTCTCTGCAACATTTCAAAACAAGTTATACCATTGGCGATAAATATACTCAACGTGATTACTGGAGTTAGCGGTTAGGGCACTTAACCGCAGCCACCTGCTTCCTGGATTTGAAATGAGAACAAATTCTTAAGAATATAACATACCACAGATAGATAGCATATGGCACAGTGTATGACTGGACTTATTGTACTATATCCCAAAAGTGGTATAGATGGTGCCGTTAGTGCCTTGCCAGTTTAACTAGAGGTTTGCGTTTGGTCTCAGGTCATGACAGACCGATAGCTTTCATATCGGCCGCAACTGAACCACGTTTGTAGCACGACCACGCATAGTATATGATCACGCTACATGGACCATAATCTCCACTACTCTGAGTTTTGAGTTGTTTAATCAATAGGTTTATTGTTATTTGAGAATTGCTCTCCATATTATTCCTGTTGTGAACCAACTGGGTGACTTTGTTTTTATTTTCGCTCGCTTCGTTTATCTTGTCTCTTGATATATCCGTTAGTATAATTTATCTTTAGCATTTTGTGCGTGCAATTTTTAATACTTTTTCACTTGGCAATGTGCCAGAGAAAGTTTTCAATACCATGTTATTTTTTTTTTACAAATCGCCCCCGTTACTGTAGCTATTTTTAAACTTCCTTATGAATCATGGTTTGATCTAAATTGGTCGTTATTTGTAAGAAAAGAAAGAATAGTACTACTACAATGGGTTACTAGTTTATAGTTTACGTCTTAAGTATTTGGATTTTTATAATGGCGTTTTAATTTCGTTTCGTCTAGTTTTTGGACAATGATTGTAATCATTGTATTTCTTGTCTGTATCGCAAATGAACTAAAATGAAGATCTTGTGTATATTTTTAAAAGTCAATGTATATCTTCAACTATAGTATTCTATGATAAAACGGAATAAAAGAAACAATAGCATGCAATAATTTAACCTCATTTTATAAGTTGGTTGATTAATTTAAGAAGGTGGGCGAGATATGAGCGTAATGATGAACTAGTACGTAGGAGGTATGCAGAAATATACTGTTATTTAATGTATAAAGACCCATTTACAACATTCAAATTGTTTACACTGTACAAGACACTGTTTCAATTTTGTTGTATGCAATCAGCAAGAAAATCGCATAGTGAAAAAGGGCCTTTACATATTTAAGTACACTTTACGCACGATTCACAGTATTTCTAAAATTATATGACTTTTGTATTAATTAAGAAAAACATCTTTTAGTACACTCGTAATCTAGAAATGTTAAATGCCCTTTTAATTTTATTAAAATAAAGAAGGAAATAAAAATTGTACTCAAGTTATCTTTATTAATAGTATTTATTTAATTTTCAGATATGGGGTGACCTAAGACAAGGCATCTGGCAAGTATACAATAGAGAAGTGATTGTGAAAAACAGATATATCTACTTGTATACGTATCCTTTTGAATTTACATGTTTTTATTTATTTATATTGTGTTATCTATATTAATATTATAAAGAAAAAATACTTGTATTTTTGGATTTTAGTATGTTGAAATAACTCAAAAACTGCTGAGCTGGTATCGAAAATTCTTTCACAATTTTTTTTTTTGTAATTATTGTAAGGAAAGATTGTTACTGCTGAATATCGGTACCCACGAATCAGACATTGCCTAGTGTGGGCATCACTAGATTAAGAGTATTAACCACAAATTGTTAGTGTTAGTTAGTGAATAACAAAGGCTACATTTTTAATTTCATGTGGACGAAGCCGCGAGCCACAGCTAGTTAAATATGATAAGACTTTAAGGTACATTGAATTTTAATACGGATAAAAGGAATCTGTCCATAAGAACTTATTTTGATCTCACCTACTAGACACTGCTTAACTAAATACCTACTGACCAGTGCCCAGTGGTCTAACTTGGTATGATGTGCTATATGCTACCATTGCTAGACTGTTAGAAAATTTTACTCTACGTAGATTTTACCCGCGGTATTTCGATATTTCCTTAGCGATCACAGACATGTGTATAACTATTGTACGTCAGTGCACCAGCAGAGCGGCAGCTCTTCGTCGGGTAGGAACAGTGGCAGCAATAACTACGGAGCTCGCGGACTTCACCCAAGTAATAGAAAACAGGTAACTGTAAGATAGGTGAAGTTGGCACGGCGGGATATAGAGTACTCTTGTTTGAGACGTGCCAAGTCAAATTATTTGTAATTTAGTACCGTTTGATACATGATCAATGATTTATATTATTTCCACTTCTATCATAAACCATATGATAAGAGCTGTAATTTAGTTTAGCGTATGTTGTTACAAGTATTCGATTAATGGTTTCCCAGCGTTTAACTATTCGTTAGTGTTTTTGGTTCGATACATCCTTGAAATGCGTGTAAGAACTACGTAACTTAAAAAAAATAGTTTTATTAACCTTCCCCTTGGGCAGGGGACTGGTGTCCAAACTAGGGTGGCGCCCTGTGTATTGGATCACCAGTCCCCCCAACGTTACTTTTACTCCTTTTAAATTTAGTTTAACATCGCTAATGAATTACCAGGTAATGATAAAATAAATGGTAACTTAGCAACCCAGCATAAATTGCGTTGTCTAATGACAATGGGTAGGAGATATATGTCCTCGACTGTACCATATATGTACTACTTTGATTTCAGCAAGTGCAAGGCGGCGCTCAATTTGTCGGCTTAGAGCTCTACAAGAGGCTGAGGGAATTCTTGAGACTTTATCTCATCAATTTACTGCAGGTAATTTAATATATGTATAAACCCCTTTTCCACTGTTATTTATCATGCATTTTATTTCTATGAGCAATGAAGCCCTTTTAATAGAAAGAGCCGTCCTCGGCTTGAATCGCAACGAAACAAAATATTTAACTTCTCAGTAATATTCTAGAGAATGAGGGAGATAACAATATAATTGAATGTTTCGGCAATGGAAACTTGTGAATAATATTAAAATTTCTAGAATGGAGCTGATCTCATGGACGAGGATGTACTGGCGTTCTACACTAAGCAGTGGGAGGAGTACCAGTTCTCGTCCCGCGTACTCAACGGAGTCTGTTCCTATCTCAACAGGCATTGGGTTAAACGTGAATGCGAAGAGGGTAGAAAGGTAATTATAATCTATACTAATATTATAAATGCGGAAGTGTAGATGGATGGATGGATGTTAGAGTTTGTAGCCTAAAATGTGGAATGCATCTTGAGGTATAGATGTAGAGGATAGTCAGGAAGAATATACAGGCTATTAATTTTTTTTATTATATTCGTACTAGCATTATCCCACGGCCCCGTCCGCGTGGTATTAATTAAACAAAAGTAAGTAGCCTCTGTGTTCTTTCAGACTATTCTCTATATTTATGTAAATTTCATCCAGATCCGTTCAGCGGTGTAGGCTACAAATTCTAACATTTATCCATCCACCCATCTAAACTTTCGCTTTTACAATATTAGTGAGATGAGAAATTGCATTCATGTATTACACGCGGGCAGAGTCGCGGGCGAAAACTAGTAAATTATATTTGCAATACAAAGTGTCTTGTTTTTCAACTTTTTTCAAATTTTATAACAAACTTATTAGAATAAAAGATATAATAACAGTCTAAGGTCGCTTTACGCAGCGACTTCTGTGATATATCTATATCTATACTAATATTATAAAGAGGAAAGATTTGTATTTTTGTATTTTTATATTTTTGTATGTATTGAAATAACTCAAAAACTACTGGGCCGAATTTAAAAATTCTATCACCGTTAGAAAGGTAATTTAGCTGTGAGTAACATAGGCTATATTAATTACACGCAGACAAAGTCGCGAACAACAGCTAGTTTGCCATAAAATTATTCATTTTATAAAGTACTCAAATATTTATTACCATATTTAAATATAAATTTCCTATTCCAGGGCATCTACGAGATCTACCAGTTAGCGCTGGTGACGTGGCGCGACCATCTCTTCAAGTGTCTCAACAAGCAGGTCACCAACGCTGTCCTCAAACTGATAGAAAGAGAACGTAATGGAGAAACTATCAACACTAGACTCGTTTCCGGGGTAAGCAGTCACGTAATCTGACAGTATTTGTACCTTTAGTAAATATAAGGTGAAAAAATTAAATACCACTAAGGACCGTTATTGTCAATTATATTTATTGATGCTTTAGCGTAGATTTAGTACATAAAATTACATTAAGAGATTATTAAGGGACCCTAAGTGAATGATTCAAAAGATAGCTTGCGTAGCAGATATTAAACATAGGGCCGGAAATGCCGGCATGCCAGTAACTGGCATGATATTTGTGACGTCTACGTGCATCTTGAGGAAAGGAGGCAAGGGAAGTACGAAACTTGGCATTGATACGTCTCTTCCCGTTTTAATCGTCGATTTCCGCTTTAATACTTATCGTGGAATATTACTTTTTTTTTAAGATAAGCAATAATAGCGATAGCTTCTTCGGGCTATAAAAGACATCAAATAGTTATTGTAAAATTTTATAGTTTTATGTATGGTATACTATAAAAAACAAGGGTTTATATTATATGTGACTAGCTTTCTCCCGCGACTCCGTCCGCGTCGAGTTAAAAAAGACAAAAGTTAGTAGCCTATGTGTCCTTCCAGACTATCCTCTACGTCTATGTCAAATTTCATCGAGATCCGTTCAGCCGTTTAGGCTACAAACTCTAACAAACATCCATCCACCCATCCATCCATCCATCTAAACTTTCGCATTTATAATATTAGTAAGATAAGAATAACAAACATCCATCCATCCATCCATCCATCCATCCATCTAAACTTTCGCATTTATAATATTAGTAAGATTAGTAAGAAGTAAGATTAAGAGGGGAGTGATGACTGAGATGACGTATGATAGAGCAATGTAGAGAAGAAAAACCTGTTGAGCCACTACGGGAGTAGGATAAAGAGGAAAATAATGATTAATGGAGATAATAATATTTGATCAGGTGATCAACTGCTACGTAGCGTTGGGTCTGAACGAGGAGGATCCTAGCGCTCGCGGACAGAACCTCGCCATTTACAAGGATAACTTCGAGGGCGTCTTCCTGGAGGACACGGAGCGCTTCTACACGCGCGAGAGTACCGACTTCCTCAGGACCAGTCCCGTCACCGAGTACATGATTAAGGTCACCCTATTTCTAATTTACACTACGACGTAATTCTAACACCGCGGATGTCAAAATAGCAACTTTTCAGGAGAGAAAAAACTGCATAATTTTATATAGATTATACACTTAACTTATTAAAAAGGGTGGATACGTCTGTCTGTAGTTATATGATATTCCGTTACGAAGTGATTGACACCTAACACTTACCTCCTCAATCAGTTGGATAAAATTATGAACTACCTTTTGCCCGTGACTTTGTGCGGAATTTTAAAACACACGATATTGAGTCGTTCCCGAGTCACCTTCTAACACATCCATGTAAACTTTCGCATTTATAATGAAAAGTAAGATGTGAAAGTTTCGATGGATGGATGAATGTTAAAAGGTAACTCCGGAGCTTATATCAATGATATTTGGCATAAGTAGGACATTGATTAGGGAACACAAACTATTTCCAAAAACAAATGGTTACAGACTTAAATTGCAGTTTAATCAAAAGTCTTATTGTTAACGACTATCGGACTGCACCGTTACGGCATGTGTGTAGACTTTATAACATTGAAAGCGATAGGGGTTATTGATGATGTTATTTTAAACGTGGTAGAGCCCGCTTTAACATCTTACCACGAATGGGTCGGCTCGCCCCCCGCAATACCACGACCACACAGAAGTCAGGCGTGAAGCGGAAGCAATTCCGCATTTCGTCTGATGAGTGAGTCCCGGAGGCCCAACTTTAGTCCCTTTCCCGTTCCGCCCTTTTCTTATAAGGAAAGGATTAGATGGGAAAGTGGATTTGACGGTGGAGGAGACGCATAGGAAGGGGAAATATCCTCTTTATGTGCGTCTCCTCCTCCGTCGATTTAGGGTAGGCAACGCATCTGCAGTAGCGGACGGGGCAGCGGTCGCTTCGCCATTTCGGCGGATGTAGGTGGCCGCTTGCTCGTTTGCCACCTTTTCGTATAAAAAAAATGTAGCGTTTCATGGCAATAAATTGTTCGTAACAATGCATCGTCTTCAGTGTTCAATAAACTGGTATTATTCGTCAGGCGGAGCAGCGGCTGCAGGAGGAGCAACGGCGGGTACAAGTTTACCTGCATGAGACCACAGCGGAGCGTCTCGCCAAGACATGCGACAGGGTGCTTATAGAGAAACACCTCGAGATACTGCACGCTGAGTTCCAAGTACGTACTAATTTACACTTCTATCCATCATTATACGACCCCATTAAAGTAGGAACCCTTAGGAGTGACTAGGTCGTAGTCAACCACGATGCCTGAGTGTTGATGGGTGTTGGTTGACTTCACACGTATCTTTGTTCGCTGATGCTATGCGTATTTACTATAGAATAGACAATTAATGAAATAAAGCTATTATATTTATTTTAAGAACACAAGAGAAAAAATTACATTGACTTCTAAAAGAAAAGTCGCCAAACTGCACGGCAGTTTGTTCGCGATAGACACCGATTTCTAATGTACCAAAGACATTTTAATAATATATAGATGAGCATAGTATATTATAATACGTCAATACAAGGACATGAGGTGGCGTACTAAACTTAGCAACTAACATTACCTTTCAAAGTTACCGGTGAAAATTATTGTTTCCTATCTAGTCTATATATTTCTTAATAGTCTTTGGATATGAACAATATCATATTTGCTATTAACTTAGTGTAAGTGTTAATCAATGATGTCTTGTACATTTTCCACCAGAAACTCTTGGACGCGGACAAGAACACTGACTTGGGGCGCATGTTCAGCCTGGTGGGACGCATCCCGGACGGGCTGTGCGAGCTGCGTCGGCTGCTGGAGCAGCACATACAGGTGCAGGGCCTGCAGGCCATCGACAAGTGCGGCGAGACCGCGCACACGGTATGTACACGCACGCAGACACGTACACACGTGCAGGTACGTGCACCATGGACACGCACAAACACTTGGACACGTGGACACATTCAGACACGGGGACACGTACAGAGACACTTGGA
>LD688989.1:2409605-2428623 GCA_003118335.3 Papilio memnon
GACGGTGGAGGAGACGCATAGGAAGAGGAAATATCCTATTTATGTGCGTCTCCTCCTCCGTCGATTAAGGGTAGGCAGCGCATCCGCTATTACGAATGTCTATGGGCAGCGGTCGCTTCGCCATTTTCGATGGATTCAGGTGGCCGCTTGCTCGATTGTCACCTTATAATATAAAAAAAATAATTAAGTTAGACTAACACAAACACTTGTGAGGCGATTTTGTTCCAGATACGGTACTTTTTGATTTTGACAGAGTGGCGGCTAATGAACTAATGTTTAGTTTATTATAGCTAAGAAACCGGGTCATGTAAGTTTGTCGGACTATACCAACAAAACATTACTCACCCGTTAGCAGGCAAAAAGATTAATAATGTTGATCACATTTATATGAGCATATAGAGTTTAAAATCTTTAGACCGCTTGTACGCCCACGAACATTTCCATAAGCAGAGTTTTGTTGCCAGTCTCTCCCATCTTACTTCTTACTAATATTATAAATACGAAAGTTTAGATGGATGGATGCATGGATGTTTGTTAGAGTTTGTGGCCTAAACGGCTGAACGGATCTGGATGAAATTTGGCATAGATGTAGAATGTAGTCTGGAAGAACGCATAGGCTACTTACTTTTGTTTTTTTAAATCCACGCGGACGGAGTCGCTGGCGAAAGCTAGTATTAGAATAAAACCACAAACACTCGACATTGGCCCAATCCGCTGAGGGAGAGCCATAAACAAGAAATAGAATATAGAGTTTTGCATTGCATGCATTGCAATAATAAAAGTACGCTGTGCAAAAAATGCCATTAATATTGCAATAGAATTGTAAAGCATGCATTTTGCAACATCTGTACATTTGAATAAAATTAACTTTTGCCCGCGACTCTGTCCGCGCGGAATTAAAAATAGTTAAACTTAATTGCCTTCCAAACTATGTTCTATATTAATGCTGAATTTCATCGAGATCCGTTGCGCGGTTTGGAGATACATACCAAGTATTAAACGTACACCCATCTAAACTTTTGCATTTATAATATTAGTATGGTAATATAAAAAAAAATCGCGAACATGGCGTTGCGTTATTACCAAAAAAATTCGGTCTGTTTGTACGCAAGTCCGCATTTATTCCTGGTAATCTTCGAAATGGCGGACTGATTTTGACGGATATTTGACTGGAAAGGAAATTAGTAGCTTAGGTGGGCGGGTGTGACTAATGCGGTTTCTGAAGTTTCCACTTATTTTGTCATTACCTAGCGCTTCATTAGTGTTAGGTAGAGCTATATTTCAACGGAGTAAAACTCAAGTTAGTAGTTCGGAAACGCATTTCATGAATTTATCGAACCAAAAACACTAACGAGTGGTTAAACTTAGCTGGGAAACCGGCCATTTGTCTATTTTTTAATTACGCGCTGACGAACTCGCGAGCAATCACTAGCAAGTAATATACATAATTAAGCTATAAATTACTTGGCATTGATAGATAGTGAGAAGAAATTACTTGAATTTTAAAAGCCAAGGAGCATTGTTTAATCTTGTTGAATATATTTATACACGGTTTTTCCTTTGTCCATTGTACTATTGGATGTACTCGCGCTCGCTGTCGACGTGCAAAATGTTGAAGAATCCAAATTATCTCTATGGACCCGACGATAGCGTGATGCCAGTGAAAATAAATTTGGGCGACTATTTAGTCAAAGGATACAAGAAGCACGGTGATAAAGTCGCAATGGTAAGATTGCACTATTTGGTACATTTGCATTGTTCATAATTGTGTTTAAAACATATTAAATGGGTTTATCTGAGAAAGGGATATTTGGAATTTCTCCATAGTATTTCAAATAGGTGGTAGATAAATCATCAGCCACCACAATCGTGGATACTTTATATGCCCGTAAACACTTGCATACGTCAATTATTAAGGAAATAATACGAGTATAATACAATTTTACCTGGAACTTACAATTCTACTTATAAAATAATTTACCACAGATTAATGCAGTAACCGAAGAACAGATAACATACAATGAAATGGTACAAGCGGCGATGAACCTCGCAGTATCCATGGTGCGTCTTGGGGTGAAAAAAGGAGACATGATTGGGATGTGTTCGGAAAGTCGGCTTGAAATTTGGCCGACAGTTCTTGGCCTGACATGTACTGGCGCAGTTATTACTCCAATAAGTACTGCATACGTTAAAGGTAAGTGACAGGAAAGAATATATCTGGAATTAAAGAATATAAGGAAAATTCTACGTTCCTTCCTGCTATTATCATCATCCTGCCGTCGTCCGGAGGATCGGCATAGTATAAACCGCTTTTTCATACAACTTATTATTCAATTCCTTCTTAAGCATATTCTCTTTCACACAATACATTCATGCTTCTTTTAGTCTTCTTCTTTCTTTGAAGCCATTAATATTCAATCTTAAAATAATACTTTTTTGTTTATGTGATCATCTCTCCGTATAATATGTCCATACCACGCTTATAATGTTCGTTGTGATATTGTTAAGTAATGCCACCGACAGCTTATTGCTGGTATTAAAATCTGGTGTACATTTTAACATTACAACGAAATTATTTTCAGACGAGCTCAAACACGTATTGGACATATCGAAACCAAATTATCTGGTCTGCTCTAAACAGGCTTATCAGGTACATGAAAACGAATTCAAATCATTGAAATACATAAAAGAGATAATATTCTTTGACGAAGAACGACCAAAAGGGGCATTATTTTATAAAGATTTGGCTATAGTATCTCCTACTTCAACGCTCAGAGAGAATGTAAAGATTGAAGAGTTCCTAGCCGTGGAAGTGGACGGAGGGACGGAAACTGCTTTTATAATGTATTCGTCAGGCACCACTGGACTGCCGAAGGGTGTGATGATAAGCCATTTAAATTTAATTGGTATTTGTGCAGCGTAAGTCTATTTTGAACCTCAACATCTGAAACGCGTAACATCTCTTATGACAGCTTTTAAGAAGTACAATAGTGTGACCAGCTAATGATCAATGGCAGCAGATGATCAAGGGAACGTGTCATATTTTCTTTTAGTCCAAAGATGTTTTTAAACGTGTGGTAATTTTTTTTTTAACTTACGAACCATTTTTGACTTATCTATTGAGGAGCATTAGGCATTAGGTTAGGCAGGTACCTTAGTGTTTTTGAACCATGTATTTTTATTTCCCATTATTCTTTTCTCAATCGAAGGATGGGACTATTGACCCCAAACTCGTCTTCAACGAGACCCATTCTTTACGTCAGATGACCATTCCAATGTGGTCATTAATAAACATTAATTTATAACTTTCAGGCGCGATATTTGTGATCCAAAATTAAATGTTTTACAAATTACTCCGTGGTATCATAGTATGGGTCTTATGGTGATGCTTATGTATATGTACAGTGGATCACAATTAATATTTCTACCAAAATTCGAATTGGATTTTTATTTGCGATCAATTGAAAAGTATAAGGTACAGTATCAAATCTATTTTGTCTTAGCACAGTTGCTATCATTATCGTAAAGTTGTGAGAGATTTGGATTAAAAAGTAATTCTATTTTTCAGATAAAAAAACTACTTTTGGTACCATCTGTGATATTGGCGATATGTAAAACATCTTTCTCATATGACGTGAGTTCGGTAGAAGTTATTGTGTGCGGAGCTGCTGTGCTCCAACAAGATATTATCCAAGCTGTTAAATCAAAGTAAGTTCAGTACTTTAATGTTTTGATATACACTCCCCTCGAATCATGCGACGCCCCGCTATACCGAATGTGTTCTACGCAGTACCTTCGTGCGTCTGAGCCGACAAGATATTTGAATATTATGTTTATAAAATGTTGTATTGATCATAATCATAATAGTTTTCTTCAATTACGACTCAATTTGAAATAGAATCAGCTCTTCGCTTTAGTGCGCAAACTGTTGTGCGATTGTCAATTGCCGATTGTTTCGCAGTCAATTCAACTGTAGTTGCAAAACTAAAAATCGAGTAGTATGCGCACCTCAGCTCATAGGAATCGAAGCGCGACTAAACAGTTGTGCGATTGTTTAGTCAAAGGTGCGCGCTCTTTTGATATATTGACTTCATAATAATCTGAAATTCTATAAATCTCAGCTCATAACTAAAATCAATTGCAGGTTTAAGAATTTAATCGACGTCTACCAAGGCTACGGGATGACAGAAGCTACGCTTTTAGTATCGCTAGCCTCGTACGTTAAGAGACAGAAATGCAAGCCGGGAAGTATTGGCTTAGTAACATATAATACAATTGTTAAGGTAAGAACTTTAATCGTGTTTCACCAAACATGTTAGGTTTTGCATGACAGTTTTAACCTAGTTTCAAATTACACATATGTGTAAGTATGTAGGGTCAGATTACATGCAAAAAGTAACTTTTGTGGGTTGCATAATAGACAAAATTAGCCAGTTTAAGTACTTTTGACCAACTAACGTTACGGATGACATCCGCAACATTATTATCAGCTTGCATATGTCCCTATAAAGGTGTTGTTCTACCATACATTTCTTTCAGCCTATCTTTATTTGATCTTTGTTCACGTTTATTTTATTAACTGAATAAAAAGTAGTAATCGGTTTAACTATTTTTCTTACAGATTGCAGATATAGAAACAAGGAAGCCGTTAGGTCCGTATGAAACAGGAGAAATATGTTTTAAAAGCGCAACATTAATGAAAGGTTACATAGGGAAAGACATAAGTGAAGACATTGATGACGGCTTCTTCAAAACTGGCGACATCGGATATTATGATGATGAGAATTATTTATTTATTATGGACAGATTGAAAGAATTAATCAAATACAAAGGTTATCAGGTAAGATCTTTAGACAAAAACATTTTGAAAACTCATCTTACTATTATAATGCGAATGTGTACATGGATGGATGTTTGATAGCGGGTAATTCCGAAGCTGCTAAAGATGAAATTTGCCACAAAGACTTGCTTATAGAGTTTACGCTGATTACAAGATTTGTTTTTATTCGGCACAAAGTAAGTCGTGGGGTTAAGTTAGTAGGCTCTTAAATAATATAACCCGCAGTGGGCTAGTGTGGTTGACTAAGGCCTAGAACCCCTTTTTTAAAGAGGGGACCGCTTTATGCATACTCCGCGCCCAAGAGTAGTCTCCCCTAACTTAAGATTGACTCCGTGTACGTTAGTGTGGACGAACTGTGATCTCATGATGAGATTCTTAAATGAATGATTGGATGTTGAACCTCTTAAGCAATAAGATTACAAAAATTCTTAATTGTGTAACACCAGGTTCCACCAGCGGAGATAGAGACACTACTGCTGCAGCACGCAGGCGTGCGTGATGTCGGAGTAGTGGGGCTTCCGGATGCATTGGCAGGCGAAGTGCCTCTTGCCTTTGTGGTGCCTCAACCCGGTGCTTGCCTAAATGAGGCAGAACTGCAGGAGTTCGTTGCCGATCGGGTGTGTATTACTATTAAACTAAACGAGCTTAAATTCGCTGCATTATGAGTTATAATATATTAATAACGTAGCTCTTTAATGGTAAAAGGATATATGAAAGCGGTCCAGTGGTTTTTGAGTTATTTCAATACATACAAAAATACAAATCTTTCTTCTTTAGACTATTAGTATGGAGATTGGTAGATGTCAAAGGAAGAAAATAAATGATCCCAAAATTTTTAGTCTTACTTTTGTAGTCTTATATGGTACTTATTTAATAAATGAACAATCTTTTATTGCAGTTGTCAAACCCAAAACATCTACGAGGTGGTGTACGCTTTGTTCAAGAAATACCGCGGAATCCGAGTGGAAAAATATTACGAAAACATCTGCGAGAGATACTTCAAAATGAGAAAAATGCTTTAAATTAATGTTCATTTTTTTAGAATAAGTTCGGGATTATTGTAAAAGTATTTATTAAAATTTTAATATTTAAATTTTCTATAATTGTTTCTAATAATCAGTTGACACCTTGTTTTTAAATATCAATGCCTTAGTTTTCTTATCTTTAACTTGCCTTATAGAAAGTAATTGCAATCTAAAATAGAGATTGCCGGATTGAAAGTTTGCAGATAACTTTTGACAGGAAGATATTTAACGTTTATATCGAAATTAACACTGAGTATTTAGTATTGTGTTGTGATCATATCTCATTGTGATGTTTTAGTGTGAAGTTGTAGGCGAAAAGTACATTAAGTTCCTACAAAAGTTTTTTTTTAAATTTGTGAATTTCTTACTTCTCCCATCTGCAAAAGATTTGTATATTTTCTTAAGGTTTTTTACAGATGAAATCATATAGACTTCGTGTTTTTAGATTTTTAATTAATTAGTTATTCACACATATATGGATAATTATATGAACTTCCAGATTGTAATCGTTTGCAAGACACAAAAACAAAGAAACATCTAAAATTCATTAAATATGCATATCAAATGAGAAGTATTTTTTTCGCTTGTAGAGGCTCAAAATTTCCATGATGACGATGAACTCACAATTATCGCGTTACACTCATATAAGATAGTCGTTCATAGTTATAGCCTGTTTACGCACATTACATGTTTTACAAAACAATTAAAAACTTAAAACATGGTTCTTAATTTTAGCGATGGATTGTAACAATGCAAGTTTCTGGACCTTATTATAAAAGACTACACACGACACTAGATGCTAGCTGTTGCTAGAGACTACGCAAGCGTGAAATAAAAAAAAAAATAGCCTATGATACTATATAGAATATAAAATATATAAAAAATATAAAAAAGCCTTTTATTTCCAGCAACTTAGTGATTACATTACAATTTTTCTTTTAATTTATTACTTAATTAAACATTTAAACGTTTTTGAACTTTTAGAATTAAGGTTGTAAATAATTTTAAAAAATAAGTAGAATAGTTTTTTTTTATATATACTTACTGATATCGTAGTTTTTTCGTGGTGAAAGAATTTTTTAAATCGGCCCAGTAGTTTTTGAGTTATTACAATACACACAAAAATACAAATCTTTCGTCTTTATAATATTAGTATAGATTAGATTAATCATTCTACGCAACAATGATGACAGTTCGGGAGAGCACTATCACCATCATAAGTATGCTAAGTTCGAAGTCGGAGTACCCGGTCATGGTACATTGGTTGTACGTAAACGTGCAGTTCAAGTTTTTTTTTTTATTTCAAGTATATTTAAATGTATTCTCAACTAGCTGTTCCCTTGCGGCCTCATCCGCGTGAAATTATAAATAAAATTTTTCATTGTTTACCTACATTTGTCACATTATCAATTGCAAATGTCATAATGACATGACATGATGACAAACCATGGCAACCTTGCTTCCTTAATATTGGCAGCAACTTATGGTCTCTTTCCCACATTAGGGTTTTTATCCAAAATATTTACCCCTAAGTTTAATGGCGTGAAAATATATAGCCTAAAGCGTGACGTAAGTGTAGAGCTTTTTATTAAAAAAAAGAATTATTCAAAAATATGCTGTAATTGCTGACATCTTAGGCAATAAAGAAGTGTGTGTTTACGCTTTATTACATTAGTATAGAGTATAGATATGTGTAAATAATTGTTACATGATATGAATAAATAATTTTAGTATTATTATTAAACATACGTCAATCTTTTTATACCATGACTGGCGTTTGGTGTGGTTTTTGACAAATCATGGTTATTGAAACAGTATTATGCGTATGCATACAACTGCGATCTAGACCGATAAATATTAAAATATGTACTTATACTGAAAGCAGTGTAGTGATAGTGATGTAGTTAAAACACGTGTTTAACTAAACACTGCCTAACTATGTTTTTGGCATAATACAGTAATACACCAGTGACAAACAACGACCGCACAAATGACATACGAAGCAATTGTGGCGAATTCAAGTGACCGCTTCCTCGTATGCCACCTTATCCTATAACGAAAACTATCTATGGAATTTAAATTATGTTGATTTTATAAAAAACTTATCGTTTCTCACCACTTTACTGGAATTCACTTGGGGATAATCTGTAAAGGTCAGTGGGTGGAGGAATTTCCTTTACTTTTTTCCACTGATCTACTATAAATGGATATGATATTAGTATGAAATGATAGCTTTTACTTCGTTCCGACAAAAACGCGCCTGTTTAAATTAATGACAGTTAATTGCATCTGATAGTTAACAGCATTGCATTATTTTGAATCTTCACCACCACCACCAATGGAGACCGTCAGCGCCAAAATCTAGATAATCAAATAGTCATAAAATACCAAGGTTTTAAGCCTGTCCATTAATACAGGTCAATTGCCATCACTTGCCATTCGCAGTTGTCAAGAATTGACTGTTGAAGTTTATATTTTATACAGTGAGTATTGTGTTATTTATTTCGTTTAATTTCCCTTCCCTTTTCATACTCTAATTATCCCAAATTTCAATTAACAAACTTCTTATTATTTTCTTATTGAAATTATCTGCAATGTGTCCGGTTTCCTTAGGTGAAGCGGGGATTTTCTTTACTCGAGCGTGCACAAACTTGAGAGAGGAATCTAAGCTATAAGAATCCTTCTAAGCTTGAACCCAACTAAGTACTCACGTAAGCTTAGACCATTAAACTTAGAACTCACCATACAGAGTCCGCGCTTTTAGAGCAGCCAGTTAGGAAACTAAACTAAGGCAGGATTTCATTAAAAAGTTATTTCGTTGTGTCAAAATTTACCGCGATCGACAATGTTATGGCCGGTTATTTATTTATTTTTCTTACAACTTTGTTACTTTCCCATTTCCTTATGTAGAGTGCAAAAAGCAATTTAAATAAAAACTTTTCTGCATACAAAATTCAGCCTGTCTTTAACTTACGCGCTTAGTAATTATTAACAATAGATTTTTACCTAATATTCTAATCAAGACACAAAAAACCTTACCATTGAGAGTTCTTATGGAGTATGAGTTTTTTCTTTATATAATTGAATTCAAGGTTCCCTTATCTTCAAAAATAACGATCTAGTAAATCCAAAGACATTTAATCTCTTTGTGTAAATCCCATAATCTCCAACATCTCCTACTTGTATTATTTTGTCCTTAAGAAGGCCATAAAAGGTCTTAAACTCTTCCAACTACCGTTAGATACCTCTAGAGCCGATTTGTTATACGAGTAACTAAAGAAGTGCCCAAATATACCGCTAAAGTTCATGGTCAAGCAATTTGAAAATAATTATATAATAGTGAGTCGTCCGTTTATTGCCAATCATTGTACATTTGGCTCTGTTATCGTGACAACGTGTAATATGTTAAAAAATCCGAAGTACATCTACGGTCCTAATGAAAACAATATACCTGCAAATTTGAATTTAGGAGACTTCTTGGTGAAAGGACTTAAACAACATGGAGATAAAGTAGCATTGGTATGTACATAAAACATTTAAAAAAAAAATGTATTTTACTTTAAAAACTCATTTATAAAAAAAATAATTAATGTATGTATTTATTTTTAAATATAGCTTAATAAAAATATTGACGACTAGCTGTTGCTCGCGACTTCGCCCGCGTGAAATTAAAAAATGTAGCCTATGTTACTCATGGATAAATTATTTTTCTAACGGTGAAAGAATTTTTAAAATCGGCCCCGTAGTTTTTGAGTTATTTCAATACATACAAAAATTAGTGTAGATAATATTATATTTATAAAAAAAATCACGATTAACTTATCTTTTGCTTGAGTTAATTCAAATAAAGTAATCATTACTTACTCTCTTAATTACTGTCGGAATTTTATATTAAAATAGTAATTTCTTTCGTTTGTTACGACATATTGTCTTTGATATATTTTGTTTATAAACTGTAGTTTCTCGGAAACTTCACTGCGTTAGTATTACATACTTTATCTCATTCATTCTATTTGATGAGAGAGAGATCGCAATATTCGTACAGAAAAATCATGGCAGTGGAAACCCAAGGAAAGGCTTAAGTAAAGCACAATGACATCATCAAAGAATTGGTCTCGACGACGGTCTATAAATGATATAAGGATGCGTAGATTAAAAAATTAGATGTTATTTATCTTGTTTTCATAAGGTGACTAGCCCATAGTGAACCACGCTGAATCCCTGCGAACGATAAAAGCAGGCGCACACCTTTGACTTTACTCTCGCACAACTGTTGCGCGATTGTCGATTGTTTCGCAGCGACTTCAACTGTTTCGTTGCACGGCTAAAATTCGAGATTGCGCTCCATATAAGCTCATAGCAATCAAAGCGAGACAAAACAATTGTACGATAGTTTAGTTTCAGGTGTGCGCACGCTCTAAATGTACGTAATAGATAGAAAAAAACATATTGGTACATGACGAGATTTGAATCCAAGACCAACAGATTATCAGTCAAGTGATTAACCTTTGAGACGGGCTCGAAATTCTAAAACCGAATAATCTTCGCGAAATTTCGATGTAATTTTAAAATGGTAATTGCTTAGCTAAATAAGTTCGCTAAGTATTAAGAAAATACCCTCAACCATATCTTATTTTATCTACACCGTTTTTTTTTTCTGATCCATTAAAGATCTCAGGAAGTTTATTATTCCAAGCAAAAATACGCTCAATGTTTGTTGAGATTACAAGCCTTCAAACAAAGTAACCAAATTGTAGAGATAACAAATGAGAATGTAACCAAATACAACAAATATATAGATAGTATTATTAAATTAAGTCTGTGATGATATAATCATGTGTTATCTGAACATACTATTTTTTTAACCTCTATGTCCCGTTTGGGCTATACAAGACCACGGCACCTTTGGGTATTTCAGCTTTCACATATAGTGGTGTTTTCAATGTTCAAGTCTTTGTAAATGATTGTAGCTTCAATAATGACTCGCCTAAAATATATTATGTGATCATTAAAAACGTATGCCATATAAATTATGTCAGAGATAAGTATTATGTAAAATGATTAAAAGAAAATATTTAAAAAACAATTTAACATTTTAGTAAGATTTTATTTATACTACGTTTCGCCCGCAACTCCGTTCGCGTAGAGTTAAAAAAGAAACAAAAGTAAGCCTCTGTGTTCGTTTGCCACCTTCATATCCATCAGATAAGCATCATGACGTCATAATATTGCATGATCACGCAATTTACACTTTCGTGAAAAATTTCAGTCCAATCGGTAACCGGGAATTGGATCAAATTTTGTTTCCAAGATTTGATGACAGACATGAAAGGTGAAACTAAATAAAGGTTTCTGTATTATACATTTTGGTATTTGTAAAGATTTTTCAACATCCCACCTTTATGTACGAGTACTTAGATCATACAAGTGTGAAAAAATATTTTATATTGCTTATTATTTGATAAGACACTCAATGATAAAGAAAAAAATTGTCACCGATCGATCGCGAATGCTGTCAAATTTTAACATTCCTATCTTTGACAAATTATAGATATTGAACGAATTAATTCACAAATTGAAGTGTTATCTATACTAATCTATATCTATACTTCTATAATATACTAATATAATAAAGCGTAAACATACACTTCTTTGTTGCCAAAGATGTCAGCAATTACAACATATTTTTGAATAATTCTTTTTTTAATAAAAAGCCCTACACTTACGTCACGCTTTAGGCTGCATATCTTCACGCCATTAAACTTGGGGGTTAATATTTTGGATAAAAATTCTAATGTGGGAATGAGATCATAAGTTGTTGCCAACATCGAGGAAGCAAGATTGCCATAGTAAAGCAATTGGTATTTTGACAATTGCAATTGAGAATTTGACAAATGTAAACAATAAAATAAAGTTTTTATAATTTCATGCGGGAACAGCTAGTGTTACTATAATATTAGAGGATAGTCTGGAAAAACACATAGGCTAATTACTTTTAATTCTACGCAAACGGAGTCTAAATAACGCAGTTTAAATATCTTCTAAGGTTGATACGTATAAAAAGTTTTATCTTGAAAGATCGTTTGCCATAAAAGTTATTTCAAATCATTATAATAGATAGCCTTTACAAAATATTCGTCAACAAAACAGTTTTTTTTTATCTCAAATTTTTTTGTCGTTTCTACGCGTGACATAAATATTCAGTAATGCTTTGAACTTAACGATATTAAAATCAAAACGTAAACCGCCGAATTACACACTTTGAATTAATAACTTAAAATCAAGTTTAGAAATACTCAATTTATAAAATAATCTGCTTATCTCTGTTTTTTGTTACTTTGTAAAAATCGTTTTGCTTGGAATATTTTCGCACGGTTATATTTATTCTCTTTACCATTGATTTAGATATTTTATATATGTGCCGTGTACCATGTTTTAATATTTTTTATTCTTGCCATTGTTTCCTTTGAATCGACAATTTATTATCTATATTTTGTTATAAACACCTTCAGTATTATTAAAGTAATTGCGATCTTTTGTTTTGCGGGTTAAGAATCTCATTTCTTAATTTAATTTTTAATTGTATGGGATCTTTTTATGATAAACAATATTTATGGATGCTGTTAATTTTAGCAGTTAGTGATTACTTATGATTAAGCGTGGGAACCTATTTTTGGGAATTCAAATACATTAGTTTCCTTATATTTATTATTTTCCATGAGATTATCTGAAAATGTAGATTGAAATCAGTAACCCATTTTAGATGTTATTTATTTATTTATTTATTTATTCTTTATTTTTTGTTATTTTTATTTATTTATTCTTTATTATTTATTTATTCTCCTTCGTAGATCATGAAGCTACACTATTTACACAACCTCATCTGTCATTCCAATCGTCTTACCCGGATAAATTAATTTAGAGGAGCTTTTGTCTTTGTATTTATTTGTGACCCGATCTTAGTTGGCACATTGAATTTAGCAAATATGTGCAAATTTCGTCACAATGTTTTCGTTCACTTTAAAACTGGATATTACCAGTCTGGATAAAATCATAACTTCACAAAATTTCTCTTACAGCCCCATAACACCACAGACTTTTTATGTTTTTGTATAGGAATACGTCCATTATATCGATTTTGTTTTATATGATTTCGGCGCGAGAGTCCGACACAACTATGTTATCGGTGTATAAAAATCTGTAGTGTCATAGATGAAATTGATTAAAACGTTCATTTGTTTCAGATAAATGCCGTCACCGAAGAACAAAGAACGTACAACGAGATTGTTCAGGCGGCGGTCAATCTCGCGGTTTCTCTTGTCCGCCTTGGTGTCAAGAAAGGAGACGTGGTGGGAGTGTGCGCGGAGAACAGATTAGAGAACTGGTCAATTGTAATGGCTGTTGCTAGCACCGGCGCTATAGTAACCCCTATTAGCATTGGATATGTTAAAGGTAACATGTCACTGCCCTGATATCAATCTAAGTGGGAGGTTGGTAGAACAGGATTCCGTTTTCTGGATCCAGATAATTTTTTTTCTTATTAATATCAAGATATGCAAAGATGAATAAAGTAAAGTGAATGAAACTAAATCAGCATTAAAAGAAAATAGCACGTTATTATCATACATCGTAATCAATAACATATTAATTTCCGGTTGGTATCCGATTGGGTTTTAATTTTATTGATCGTAGCCATATTTTTTTAGATGAACTTAAACATATATTGAATATATCAAAGCCAAACTATCTGTTCTGCTCAAAACAAGCGTACCAAATACACGAAGGTGTCTTCAAATCTCTGGGCTTTATAAAGAAGATTATATTAATTGATGACGATAGACCAAATGCATTATGTTATAAAGACTTGGCGATAGCATCAACTGGTTCGTTTATCAAAAATAATGTTAATGTAGAAGAGTTTATCGCCGTAGAAGTGGATGGACGGACAGACACCGCTTTTATAATGTACTCGTCAGGCACAACTGGACTGCCAAAGGGTGTGATGATAAGTCATGTTAATGTAATCGCTACTTGTTCTGTGTAAGTATTTACTGTTGTCAAAGTAACAATATTTGTGGTAGAGACCACAGAAGCATTAGCTGCTGTACGAATATCCTTCTCAACCTACGACATCAGAAGGCATGTACGAATTGGAATTCCACGTTTAAAGTCTCATGAGTGTGTCGCTGGCAATTGCAGTCTTCTTCCCGTCCTATTCTAATACAGGCAGATAGTAAGAGAAAGTTGTTGTTGTTGGTGCACAGGGAAGGGAATCTGAGATAACAGGACTTCATTTCAGACCTGAAGTATGTGATCCGAAGTTGGTAGTCCTGAATATAAGTCCATGGTATCATGCCATGGGTTTAATGATGATGCTCGTGTACATGGGCAACGGAGCGAAAACAGTTTTTCTACCGAAATTCGATATTGATATTTATTTGCAATCTATCGAAAAGTACAAGGTTAGTAAAGCAATAATCTACTTAAGATTATCTTATAATGACAGTATTTCTTAAACTTCCTCGTACAGTTTTAAATTATAATGGTTGTCAAGAAAAAAAAAACATAAAAAAATCAAATGAAACCATCAATGTAATTAAGAACTTAATAAAATTTATTTCAGGCAAATCAATTAATACTGGTGCCACCCGTGATACTGGCATTGACCAAAACAGATATCAAACATGACGTGAGCTCAGTTCAAGTGATACTCAGCGGAGCTGCTGTTTTGCAAAAGGATACAATCGATGCCGTTAAAAAAAAGTACTTAACTATCTAGTTTTTTTTTAATAAAATAAGTCTGGCACCTTGGCACCACTTTTTCGATTTGGACGGGACTTTGACTGGAAGGTAGCTGGTAAAAAGTAGATGTACGAGGGAATGGTATAGACGACCATTTTTTTTAATACCACGCTAACGAAGTTTGCGGGCGACAGCTCGTAAAGAATAAATTCCTTATTGAACCGAGTCCCATGAAATTTGAATTACAGGTTTCCAAATTTGATAGACGTGTACCAAGGTTACGGAATGACAGAAGCGACGGTGATGATAACATTAAACTCACATGTAAATGGCAGACAATGTAAGCCGGGGAGCGTTGGAAAAGTTGTCAATAATACAACAGTAAAGGCTAGTAAAACATTATATCTATATATAAAAATCTTCAAAAACTCATCTAATCAGCTTTAAGTATTATCGCAAGTCTAAATTCCATACTTAAATTATACCAAAATAGAACAAGATTAAAAATTTATTACAACAAAAAACAAACATAATCTGATTCAAGATTATTGAACAACAGTATGATGAAATAAATAATATTTTTATTTTCTAGATAGTTGACATAGATACGCGAGAACCATTAGGTCCATACGAGACTGGAGAACTATGTTTCAAAAGTCCTATGGTAATGAAAGGTTATATAGGAAAAGATAGAAGTGCAGATTTTGACGAAGAAGGCTTCTATAAGACTGGAGATATCGCATATTATGATGATGAGAAATATATGTACATTGTAGATCGACTTAAAGAATTAGTCAAGTACAAGGGTTATCAGGTAAAAAGAACAATGATCTTTATTAAACTTTACACAATCCAGAAACTGTTAGGCTGGCTTTTATTTAAAGAATTTATAAATTAGCCAAAAGAATACACAGAAATTAATTTAATGATTTAGGATAGAAGATAACGCTATATGTTTGTTTCTAGGTCATCTTTGTATTAGGCAAAATGCAGTAGATAACTCATCTTGCCTGGTTTTTGCAAATGAAACTTAACAAAGTAAAAATTCCGAATTTACGTACAGTTTGAGCTGCAGTACAATATTTGTGTTTCAGGTTCCTCCTGCAGAAATAGAAACAGTGTTAATGCAGCACCCGGGTGTACGTGACGTGGGCGTGGTGGGATTACCGGACGATGATGCGGGGGAGTTGCCACTCGCTTTCGTGGTGCCTCAAATTGGTGCCAATCCTACGGAAAAAGAGCTAAAGGATTTCGTCGCTGAAAGGGTATGTGTGATCAGCTTTCGTTTATCTATCTACAATCGAAGATTTTGCTATTTTTATTGAAGTTATCAGTAAAAGAATGTTGTAGCTACCATTAAAATATGCAGTAAATTGCAAAAGTTTTTTTTGGCAAGAACACCTTAGTTAACCTAATTTTGAAGAAGAAAGTTTACGCCATCATGTGGAATTAATTACAATGATTTGTACTGCTACATTGTTTCATTACGAGTATAGTTTTAGTCTTAATTTTAGTACATTTCCCCTCCCACCTTTTTTTAAATGATGGGATAAAAAAGAGGATATGACGGTGGAGGACATTTCATCTTTATGTGCATTTCTGTCGACTAAGTTAAGTAGGTAATATTAATATTTGGAAATATTGTTTCAGTTATCAAACCCGAAACATCTGCGCGGAGGTGTACGGTTTGTTAAGGAAATACCTAAAAACCCAAGCGGAAAAATCCTAAGGAAAGTTCTACGCCAGATGCTTAAATAATAATAAATGTTATTAAAATTTGAAATAAAAAAGTTAAACAAATCTTTATGATTAACTTATTATACGGAAATGTTTTATATACGATTAAATAATAACGCGATGATAAAAAAATCAATAAATGACTTTCAAGATATAAACTATGTATTATTTTTACCTCATTTTCATAAATAAAATCTATTTAAGTTAAATGTGCTAAAGTTATTTACTTGGCAACTTGTATTTTACCAAGTAACTAACAAATACAAACATCATTATAGTTTCAATGTCTTTAACGTAACAGCACAAGGTCGTAAAGACATTTTGAGTCAATCATCAGAATCGAATCAGTACGATGTGTCCAAACCTTTCTCCAGCTGTTGGCACTTGCATCGCCTTAATTGAGTGAAGTCCAATATTTCACTAACAAAGTTCACCGTAGTAACAATGTGCTCGCAAGTTTCTGAGTTACTATTATGACCGATAGGGGGCGTCGAGTTGATATAAATAATTTGTCTCAAATGTTATGACCTTGTATCGTAAACACTGACCTCTACAAATAAACAGGCATAAATTGAATAATTTGAATGACCTAGTTTAAACCCCATTTTGGCGCTAATGTTTGCGGTTGGTAACGGTGGTGAGGAGTCAAACTAATACTAGAGATAGGATTAACTGGTGGGAACCTATCAATTTATGGAGATAGTAATGCTAAATGTCTAAGGGTGAACGTCCCAGACGCCGGATATAAAAGGGCGCCTTAAGCGCATAAAAGGGCACCCCGGGAGCATGAAAGGGCGCCACGGCCACCTTTTTTTGTATGGTATTGTCATTAAAGAGCGCCGTATAAATCCCGCCCAGGGCGCCTGTTATTCTTAATCTGGACCTGGTCTCAACCGATTGTGTAGTGAGATGTCACACTATTTGTATTCTTCCGCAGAGGTCATAAGGTTACAGACAGTCTTATAGATTTTTTATATTAACAGTCAGTTTTCATCAAGACAATGGATAATTCATGAAATATGTAGACATAAATTTAAACAGTCAGAATCAGAAATCAGATAAACTTTTTACTATTGTATTCTATTGTCACATTGTTGAATTAATTAACTAAGAAAATTTCCACTAACGTAGATGTTTTTTTTTAATGAAATATTTATTTCTATTTATTTATCTTACTAATATTATAAATGCGAAAGTTTAGATAGTTTCAGGGGTCGTAATTACCGCCTAAATGGTTGATCAGATCTTGATGAAATTTGGCATAGATATAGAGTAAATTCTGAATGAACACATACAGCCTTACAAATAAACATCATCATCCTCATCCTCCTTATCCTACTCCCGTATTATCATCATTATCATTATTATCATTTGTTATAAAAAAAATTGTACTAATATTTTCTTATACTCTGTTTATTCCTAAGTTTGATTTTATACCGCGTTTATTTGTAAGGCTGTTAGGCTTTTCCTTTTAGTTTAACTTACTTATGTTTTTTTTAATTCCTTACGTACGAAGTCGCGGGCGACAGCTATCTTATGAAAAGGGCTTTTAGTATTTCGGTAGCTTAGCACGCAGTGGGGGTAACCATAAAATTATTAAAAGATATGAATTATCAAAATATATGATAAATATTAAATACAATTTATATCTAAAATATTTTATCTTATCGAATACTTTATATTTTTTATTATTGTAAGGGAATAGAAAAAATTCTTACTTCTAGTATTTTATTATAATACGAGCTGTCGCCCGCAAGCTTCGTTAGCGCAGAACATTCCCGTGTGCATCTACCTTTTAACAGCTACCCTCCAGTCAATTTGACAGTGCGGAATTAAAAAAAAGTAGCCTATAGTATACCCGTCCATGTCAGCTAACCTCCAGTGAAAGTCCCGTTAAAATCAGCCCAGCCGCTTCGGAGATTACCCGGAACAAACGCGGCTTGCCGACAGACAAAAATCATCATCCCGAAATCTGGAATTTTTCTTTTGACATTACAGACACTCCATTTTTGTTATATGTATAGATAGAAGATATAGATATAGAAATATATAGATAGATAGAAGATATAGATAATGTATTTACATAATGGTCACAAACTGAACTTTGTACTTTAAATTTTTATATCGTTAAATCGCTCAATCAGTATCGTTATTGTTGCTAGTCATCATGCGTTGTAAGATTATTGACGAGCAGAATTGACGCTTGATAAAACGAGTGTCCACTCGTACATAAACGTATTGTTGTCCTCTTTATTCTGTTGGAATAAAAAGAGATATATGTCATTGTTTGGTGTTGATTGGAAATTCACGGTTAAAGTCGTATTATTTTTCCTTACGACGTTATCTTTCTTGTAACGTGATAAAATATTAAAGGCCTAACAAAAAAAAATAGACAGTGTATTAAATACATTTTACTTAACCTTACTAATATTATAAATGCGAAAGTTTAGATGGATGGATGGATGAATACATATTTGTTATAGTTTGACGCGAAAACCGATAAACGGTAAAAAAAATGGTATAGATGTAGAGCATAGTCTGGAAGAACACATAGACTACATTCTTTTGTTTTTTTTTATTTCATGCGGATGGAGTCGCGGTCATAAGCTAGTAAATAATAAATTACTTATACCGAAAGCAGTGTGGTAAACGTATGACGATAACATCCACAATA
>LD688989.1:2437505-2453156 GCA_003118335.3 Papilio memnon
CTTGCTCGTTTGCCACCTTATTGTATAAAAAAAATAAATTGATTTCAGTATATGTTAAATGAAAGTTTTAACTTAGTATATGGTTTTAATTTTTTTTATTTACCATTCCTTTTGAAATGTGAAAATGTATTGAAGTATGATTGATTTTCAACTTGACTTTTCTTCCCTTTCCAGTTATCAAACACAAAGCATTTACGAGGAGGAGTGAGGTTCATCGATGCTATACCAAAGTCAGCTACTGGAAAGATTCTAAGGAAGGATCTGAAGAAAATGGTGAAATCTTCGAAGAGTAAATTGTAACACGGTTCAACTAATTTTTGTTATAATAAATTCTGTAAAACAGATATAATTAAATTATTTTTTCTGATGGAATTAAAAAAAAAACGCGTGATATATTTTAACTTTTTTAGGAGTAAAGGTGAAGGCTTTTATATTGTTTAGTGAAACCAGTTAACAATACTTTCATTAGGTTTAAAACCTTATTTCCGGTGAACTGTTATTTGTTATATATTTTGATAAATAAATGTGATTATTATGTATGAAATACAAGTTTTTGTTTGCAAAATTTTTCTCCTTTTATTTATCTACCCTAATAATGCCGATGGAATGTTAATTATCAATAAATAAATACCTTGAAATAACCCAATGTTTCTATAATAATGATTATGAATTTTTAACGCTGGGGTCCAGAAATACGATGTTTACTAATGGTTCCTAAACATTAGTAATAATCTAATGTAAGCCTATATTACTCACAGAAAAATTAACCTTCTAATGGTGAAAGAATTTTTAAAATCGGCTCCGTAGTTTTTGTGTGAATCAAATACATACAAAAATGGAAACATCCAAAAATACAAATCTTTCCTCTTTATAATATTAATATAGATATAGATTACGTGAACATAGAATATAATTGATATAAACTTATCAAAGAAAAACAAATTATGTCGACCTCGGTACAAGATAACAGTGTTTGCTCTCAGTGAAAACATTCATAGAGCATTGAATCTGTGCATATTACAGTCGGGTGGGGCGCGTTGACGGTCATTGTTCTGTGGTAAAGTACTGCTTTATCTATATCAAACAGTATCGTATGTTACTTTATAAAGAACGGTGTTGAACAATGTTGAAAAATCCTAAATATGTGTACGGTGACGAAGATCTGTATTTACCGGCACATTTGAATTTTGGTTCGTTCATGTTGAATAACTTATGGATGAATAAAGACAAAGTAACATTGGTAAGTTCTGTTTTTTATTAACGAACTGTCAAAGTCTAAAATTAAAAACAAGATATAATAACTGTGAATAAAATTCGACTATTTGTCAACGATACTGTCCGCGTAATACACCTTTCATTTAAATTATATAATTCTGAGTGTCCATTCAATTTAAGTTTTTTTTTCAACAATAAGGTGGCAAACGAGCAAGCGACCACCGAAATGGCGAAGCGACCGCTGCCCATAGACATCCGCAATTGCAGATGTGTTGCCTACTCTAAATCGATGGAGGAGGAGACGCACATAAAGAGGATATTTCCCCTTCCTATAAGTCTCCTCCACCGTCAAATCCACTTTCCCATCCAATCCTTTACTTATAAGAAAAGGGTGGAACGGGAATGGGACTAAAATTGGGCCTCCGGCACCACACTCATCAGACGAAACCTGGAATTGGTTCCACTTCACGCCTATCTTTTATGTGGTCGTGGTATTGCACCGGGCGAGCCGACCCTTTCGTGCTAAGATGTTAAAGCGGGATCTACCACTGTTAAGATAATTCTAATATTAACGTATAAACAGACTTTATCTCCAAAAAGGGAAAAATGTAAATTCAATCACTTATTTTTTGTCAAATTTCAGATCAATGGATCAACACACGAAACACTCACTTGTGGTGAAATAGCAGAAGAGGCTATGAACATAGCTGTTTCATTGAGAAGCATTGGTCTTAAAAAGGGGGTAGTGGTGGCAGTTTGTTCGGAGAACAGAAGAGAATTCTGGGGGACTGTTATTGGTGTAATCTGTGCTGGCGGTGTCGTGACTACAGTCAATCCAGGATATACTAAAGGTACAAAACAGATGATCACTTATTTCTATTTATGCGAAAGTTTGCATGTTTGGTTGAATGTATGTTAGAAGGTATCTCCTAAACATCTGAACTTCATATTTAGCATAGATGTAGAGCATAGTCTGGAAGAATACGTAGACTAAGTTTTTTTTATTAATTTAGCGCGGACAGTGCCACGGGCGACAGCGAGTATTATGTTACATTTAGATATAAACTATCGATATGTTCATTTGTTATTTGTAAGATAAGGGGTGACTTACTCAGTAGGGACATATAGTGAGCTGGGGATGATGATGATTACCCCTAAAGTTTAATAGCGTGGATATGAATAGCCTAAAACGTGTCGTAAGTGGACTTTTTATTAAAGAAAGAATTATTCCAAAATATACTGTGATTGCTGACATTCTACGCCACGAAGTAGAGTGTGTTTACGCTTTATTATATTAGTATAGATAAGTTTATGCGCGTTTACCATTAAAATAGTATTTGATTTGTTATTTCAGATGAATTAAAACATGTGATGAGTATATCAAAACCAAAATATGTATTCTGTTCACCAAACACTTATAATGCATGCGGAAAAACACTAAAATCAGTTAGTAGTGTTAATAAAATTATTGTATACGGAGATGCACACAATAAAGAGAGGAATACTCTATCATACAACGATCTCGCAAAGATAAATGCGAAAGGAGAGATGTTTAAAACAATTGATTTTAAAGAGTTTGAAGTTGTAGAAGTTAATGGACAGACAGATACTGTTTTTATATTATATTCATCAGGAACTACAGGACTACCAAAAGGAGTTATGCTAACTCACCTCAATGTATTGGTATCATGCTGTTTGTACGTATCTATACTATAAATACTAATATAAAGAGGAAAGATTTGTATATTTGTATGTACTGGAATAACTCAAAAACTGTTGCGTCGATTTAAAAAATTCTTTCACCTTTAAATAGCTGCGTTATCAGTAAAGGCTATGTTTTTTTATTATTTTTTAATTTCACACGGGGGAAGTCGCGAGCAATAGCTAGTGTATATTTTATGATAAAATTACTATTTTTGTGTTTCGAGAATATGTAACAATTGTTGAAGAATTAGGCTAACTCTTTGATTCCTTCAAAAATCTCTAGCTTGTATTTGTAGGTCTAATTTCTGCAAAGCGCTTTTCTACATAAAATTAAAATATAATCATTAACATATTAACTCTTATTGTTCAAGGGAGCCTACCATGCAATCGGAAGCAGTAAACCTCACAATAACGCCTTGGTATCATACAATGGGCCTCATTGGAACGCTACGAGGTCTATCGACAGCACTTAAAGTGGTCTTTTTACCAAAATTTGAAACGGAATCGTACCTCAACACAATAGAACGATACAAGGTAAAAAACATACGAATTGAGAACCACCTCCATTTGGAAGTCGGTAATAAAAATAGATACGACTAATAAGTAATATAAGACACGAAATAATCACTTGGCAGTTATCGCGTAGCTAATGGCAAATTATTAATGTTTATTATATTATGACTAGCTGATATTCATTGCCAATAAAATTGTAATTTCACCTTTAACTTTTCTATCAATCTTTTTAATTATAGGTTCTTATAATTTTATTAGTTCATTTACAGGCATTACTTGACACAAGTTCTGTTAGGTTCTTTCGCTTTCATACTATAAATCTTACTAATATTATAAATGCGTAAGTCTGGATGAATGGATGGATGTTTGTTAGACTTTGTACCCAAAACTGCTGAACGGATTTCGATAAAATTTGGCATAGATGTAGAGCATTGTTTGGAAGAATACATAGGCTATTCAGTTTTGTTTTTTTTATTCCACGCGAACGGTGTCGCGGGCGAAAGCTTGTATACATATACATTACATATAATACATTATAAATATGTTTTACAGGTTAATTTGCTAATAGTCGTACCACCTGTGTTAGTCGCTCTCTGCAAATACAAATCTAATCATGACCTCAGTTCTGTAAATGTGATATATTCTGGAGCCGCACCACTGCATGGTGATACTATCAAGGATGTTCATAAAAGGTAATCGATAGTACTTCAATAGATATATCAAATTCTCTGTCCCTTTTTGTATGTTTAATTAATATCTGTAGATTTCCCAAGCTACGATCCGTTTTGCAAGGATATGGGATGACTGAAGTCACGTTGGCAGTAACACGGGATGTTGAAAGCACAGCGCACTTGGCTAAGCCTGGTGGTGTCGGCTTTGTTGTAAAGAATGCTGTTATTAAGGCATGTATATAACTCTTGATGGATTTTTCATACTTCGTTTTGTTAATAATGTACCGTCCCAGGTCGTGGATATACATACAAGAGAACCTTTGGGTCCAAATCAACCTGGTGAGATTTGTGCAAAAGGCGTTATAATAATGAAAGGTTACGTAGGAAAAGATAAAGGAGATGATTTCGATGAAGAAGGTTTCTTCAAAACAGGCGACATAGGTTACTACGATGAAAACAAATATTTCTTTATTGTTGACCGACTCAAGGAACTTATCAAATACAAAGCTTATCAGGTACGTTGAGTAATAAAGATAGACAAATTCTTCAGACTGTTATTACAATATGTAAGTAATTGAAGAAATTTAAGATAGCTGAGTAATGCAGATGTAGCTATCTATTACTGCTACCGTTACGATTCACACATTACTTCATTATAATATTCTAGAAGTATTTTTAATTCTGATCTAATCTTAGCTATCACAGAAAAGCAATTAATGAATTTCTTACAACCTATAGTCTACGTTCCTCTCAATATATCCCAGGTGCCTCCAATGGAATTGGAAGCAGTTCTACTGCAGCATCCAGCTGTACGCGACGTGGGTGTGGTAGGCTTGCCACACGCTTCAGCGGGCGAAGTACCCCTAGCGTTTATTGTACTGCAACCCAACGCTAATGCAACGGAGACAGAACTTCAGCAGTTCGTTGCCGATAGAGTACGTCCACATATTAATATCAGTTGATAAATCTACCAGAATCAATATTCCGTTCTTAGTTTTAGCTTGGTGTTTTATTCATAAGTTTATTTCTGTCTATATACCCGTCTTTCTTAAATTATAACACTTTATAATGTTTTTTACTTAACAAGATTTGATTACTTTATAATACTAAGCTGCCTGCCTTTTTAATTATTCATATTTAACTTCATCTAAATATATGTACTTTAGTTTCGTATCTTAATCTATTTATATTTTTTCAGTTGTCGAACCCAAAACATTTACGAGGCGGTGTACGATTCGTGAAGGATATTCCTAAAAACCCTAGTGGGAAGATACTGAGGAAACGCTTGCGAGAGATGGTCAAGATTAAAAAGAGTAAACTGTGATATTCCGAGAAGAATTTATATAATTAGCGTCGCCAGTCGATGTACTTGTAATCACTTTGTCATTAACTCCAATGTAGATAAAAATAAACTACTGATTGATAATATTCTTTGCTTTTTTACGGAAGAGCGGGACTTCCTATAACAAGTCCCTACATCTGAATAACTTGTATAATCTATTGTTACACAATAAATCATTTTCATTTTCATTTTTTAATGGAATCCTTGAGGCAAACGTTGCATTATCGTCCTGTCCGTAGCAAGGACCATTTAACTACATTATAATTGCATTTGTGCTTTAGGCGGATGTACTTTAAGTTATAAATGGTTATGTAAACACATTTCTCCAAACTTGCCTGTCAACGATCGAATTTTGGCCACTCGCGCGACCGCGTCTCGACTTTGCGGCCGTCGCTTTCGCTTTTTTTATATAAAATCTGTAACTATCGATAGACTGACGTTTATCACCGTGTACGGTACTTGCAGTTTTCGGACTCGGACGTGAGTTTTCGGACTTGAAGTGCACTAACAAAGAAAAACAAACAAGTGATCGTTCTCAAAGTGAATAGACTCTAATAGACTTTTGTGTTTTTTTTTCAAGTTGATAAATGAAAAATTCTTTAACGTTTTTATTAAAATCGACCAAATGGTAACAGTATTTAATAATGTATAACATTATAATTTCATCAGCTAAATTATTAATACTTATTCATATATTAAAGAAGATAGCGCCGGTATTATGCGAAAGTTCAGAAGACGTGGTGAATGAAAATTTATTTTATAGTAAAAATATGATTAATGATGAAGGTAATCCTGGACTTGTTAGACTTTTAAATGAAAACAAATTCAACTCGGAAATACTTAAAAATGTAGGCAAAGATTCAGATGTTGTCAATCATTATGAAGATATTACTATATTAGATTCTAATGGAGAGTTAAAAAATTTAAAATACAAATCGGCAAAAGTACCAGTGAAACATAGAGTGATACAAAGTGTTGAAAAAATTAAAAAACAAAACGATAAAGTGACTGAAAGTGATACACAAGTTGAAAGTACTTTAAAAGGTGACAACAATGTCAATTTCGATTCCAGTAGACACAAATCGAAGTTTTTCGACGAATTGGGATGTAAGTATATGTACATGTACCATTTTTTGATACCCTGATAAACAGAGGACCTATCACGAATATTAATGAGAACGTTACAAACGTTATCGAAATTTGTATTAAAGTACTCCAGAAATATCTTACGTGACGAATTTATTTTCGCAACTATCATACAAAAATTCGTGATGCAACCTCTGGTCGAAGTTAGTCTAGAGTAATTCAACATCAATACTTTACATATGAACTGTTCTTCATCGCGGTTTAAATTGGACTCAAATTATAACAGAATCTATCTAATAGACACGAAATTGGTTAGGAGGTCGTCAATATACTAATATTGCTAAATATGCGATGTATGTCGCTTCCATATTCTAAACTGTGATCATTTGGCATACAAAAGTACATGTAAGAGCGTGCGCACACCGGAAACTAAACTATCGCACAACTGTTTAGTCTCGCTTTGATTCCTATGAGCTTATATGGAGCTGCGCACCCTATTCGATTTTTAGTTGTGTAGCTTAACTGTGTAAATGGGCTGCGAAACAATTGACAACTGTTGTGCTTGCGATTGTTTAGTCGAAGGTGTGCGCGCGCTCTAAATGTACAAAGGCATAATTGTCATCTCAGTTTTCCGATTTTAATGTGTGGTGTATTCGATACATATCCTTCTGAATGATGTACAGTCGCCTGTATAAATATGAATACGTTTACAAAACTTTAGAAACTCTGTTTCAAAAATATGGTAGCATGTGTTTCTCTATATGCTTCAGGATACGTGCTATTGACGGATTCGAAGGCAAGATAAGTTTCTAAATATATTTATGTAGTTCACAGTACAGTTATTAGATTATATATATATATTTAATAAATTTAATACTAATCCTCGTGGCTAAGAGTATCTATACTAATGTTATAAAGAGGAAAGATTTGTATTTTCGTATTTTTGTGTATGTATAACTCAAAAACTATTGGGCCGAATTAAAAAATTCTTACACCAAAGCTACGTTATCAGTGAGTAACATAGGCTATATTATCACGCAGACGAAGTCGCGAGCAACAGCTAGTTAATAAAGTATCAACACAATAAACAACAGTTCAAAAGTGAGCCGTATGTTTTGTAAGGTTACGACAGACCGCGTTAGGGAGAAAGCGGTGTCCGGTTTTCGTAATTGCAGATTATTCAATGTTACGCGTAACTTATAACGATAATTTTCTGCAAATTAATGAATCTTATGTTATGTAAGACTGAATTATCTCGATAGTAATCTATATACGATTTAACTTATTTACATACGAATTACGTCTATTTGAATAATTTCTTTTTAGTGGCGGGGACGAAACGTATAGCAAAATAATTGTCCCTCGTAGTTTAGTTAAAAAATATTTATAACCCAAACTCTAAAAAAGTTTCTAGTATATTACTTACTAGCTGTTCCTGTGCGGCTTCATCCGCATGAAACTATCTAATTTTATTATTTACATTTGTCAAATTTTCAATTGCAAATGTCAAAATGACATGACATGACGACAATGCATTGCTATCTTGCTTCCTTGGTGTTGGCAGCAACTTATGGTCTCTTTCCCACATTAGAGTTTTTATCCAAAATATTTACCCCATAAGTTTAATGGCGTGAAAATATATAGCCTAAAGCATGGCGTAAGTGTAGGGCTTTTTATTAAAAAAAAAGAATTATTCAATAATATGCTGTAATTGCCGACATCTTAGGTAACAAAGAAGTGTGTGTTTACGATTTATTATATTAATATAGATATAGATAATAGTATGAATATAGAGGACTTAAATCCGCTTATCCATTGTACATAATAAACATGAACTAACTATTTAATATCACAACCCAACAAAGCCCAAAGTTGTAATTTAACTTATCATATTTGCAATCACTAATTTTCTCTGATTATTACAAATAGCAATATTACAAGCCAAATAATTGCTATTAAAATTTATGCGAGTTCCGACATAAATCACGAGTGACCTTTGGGGAGGCAGGGGAAAGAGCGTACAGCTTTCTCTCAGCTAAACCTCACGTATAATGACGTAAATTCATGGCCGCGTAACTTAATTATGCAGTTTATATCAATTAAAATAACGCGACCATGAATTGTAATTACAGAAACCCATTTCTCGCATCAAGGTTAATTCTTTGGCCTATTGAATTTCAAATGTTCAATGATAGAAGCATTAAGGAATTACGATTTCAAATGGTTTTGAACGCCTTTAAGTGAAATATACACGATGCCAAAATTAAATTGTACACTTTTAAAACTCCAATTTCTCTTAAATTAATAAAACTATTTATAAAAAACGATTTATAATAAATTTTCAAGCTATAACTTGTTCAATACTAATAATGTTTTCACCTTAAAATTATATTTACTAATTATTTAAAAATAATTCGAAAAGTGTAGATAATGTTTACTTACAAATTCCTATAAGTACAGTCAGAGGTAACAGACACCGTAAGTTCAATATCCACGTATCCAGTAGCAATATCCGTTATTGGATACAAAGTGAGAACGCGTCCGTAATCTATACTGAGGCGGAAACTTCCGCACGGATGTCGACTTTACAACTCACAGTAAGTTTCCATTGCCGATACATCTTTACAAAAACATAATGTTGTCTGTCTTATTTCAAACGTAACGAAAAGGATAACATAGCTTTTGTAGAGATATTGTAATAAATAAAATGGCAGCGCAACTAAACGGTTACATAAATAAAATGCAAATTGGTGTAAATCTTATTTTTATTATTTAATTGCTCGACTATAGTATTGCAAATTAATATTGTAGATAACAAATGATACAAGAGTATTTAAAATATACTGAAAATTAATAAATAAAGGGTAATAATATAATATTAATAACTCGTGAATTCTACTCAATTTAGGAGATCAGTTTTAAATAATTTATAGAATTGGTATACGTAAAATAAGTAAAAGTAAATACGTAAAAAAAGAAACTAATGCACTATTTGTGAGTACATTCTATTAATTCTGTAATGTAAATTTCCATCAATCTTTCTCACATGACAGACAAAAGTAAATCCAAGACGAATTGTCCCAATTTTTTGCAACTCCCAAAATGTTAATACCGTTCTAATCTACAAATCTAGATCGAAAATCTGAGATCAAGAGTGTCGCGTTCTAAATATAAAAATTAAAAAGTAAAACCGGAGGCAGCTTTCCAGCCGCTCTCGCCGACACCTCTCTCTGGCGCCGGCAGGTGTCACAAACATTTTGCGTTTCTGACCAGTGCATATCGCTTGAAAATTAGCTTTACAACAATGTAAAAGACACGCAAAAGATCGATTATTATAATCAATTGTAATAATTGGCTGGTAGAGACCATGTTTTCGTCAACTTCAACTGGCGCTTATTTTGCATGTACTAATTAAGTCCGCATAATAGTGTTAAACGGTTGTGCTCAAATATAGAAGATTTAATCGGTATTTTTAATTTACAGACGCTTTACAGTACGGATATCAAGAACTTAATATAATATGTGCTTATACCAATTTGGTTTCGTAATAAATTATAATGAAAGTAAAATGGTTAGTACCCCTGGCTCCTATAATGGACCGTCTTCGTGTTGCGACAGCAGAGACAGTATCGCGGTGATGCTAAAATCAAAAGCACGTTTCCTTTTAAAATTAAATAACAATGACTTAAAAAACAAACAACATTTGAAGTATCGGAATCGTGAACAGGTTTTAGTTTTATTTTGTGTATTTTACAAGTAACAGAAAAATTATTCATTTTTATACTTTATCGTAAGTTTGTAGTTTATTTGTGGTAAGTAGGCATCGTTACTCTATTCGCAGATTCGGCAATGAAATTAGGAAAAAAATTTCCCGCCATGAATAAAAAAAGATAAACGTTGCAAGTTAAAAATTTTCAAAATAAGAAAAAACTGTTAATTTTATTTTTCATATTGTAACAAAGCCCAAAATTAGATGAAACAAATTCCTTTTAACTTCTTAGTATTCTTATTTAAGTTTAATTTGAAATCGTTTTGTTAAATTTGTCTTTGGTTAAAACACAAGATAGGCTTGAATTATCGGTGTTATAATTTGGTATAACATCTTTGCAATTGGAACGTAGAAGTAGGTAAAAATAAATTAAAATAACCAATTCCTTTAGTGTATATTATCTACTACACATGTGCAATCATATCCGGTGTTAGGTATTGTTTCATTCGGTAAATGACTTCCATATTTTTGCATCACAAAACGTTACGAAAGTCATTGTGAAGCCGAGATGAATGCGCTTCGTAATAAGATGTCGCGTTCTGTTTCACGCAAAGCGATCACACAATCGTGAACCATATGTCCCCATTGCTACTTATGTCTTCAAATTCGAATTTAAAATGTCTGACCTTGATTAAATAGACACGATTACGGCTGAGTAAAATTTTAACCTAAATATCTATTCATTAAATTAACTCACTAAGGAAACTGTAATCGAACAGTAACTTCAGTTTGGTAAAGGTCTTATACCTTTGCTTTTCAAGAACGTCTTACAACATCAATTATTAATAAAGATGCTATTTTATTTAAAATATAATTAGATTAAACAATTACAATATTCGTATTCTAGTACAGTATTCTAACATTTAAATAAAAAACGGTTACTTTTGCATAGACACCATTGAGATTATTAAATAGGTTATTTGTTAACTCAAGCTATAAAATGTTATAAGGTCCCATAACAATAACTAATCAAAACGTTTCGTAATCAACAATGCAACAGTAGCCGCTAAAATGGCGCGATTCTAATTTCACGCGAGTTTCGCGCCAAGTGAAACGAAAGTGAGTTGGCGCGAAAAATGAACTGTCAAACATCGCGCGGACTCGCCGCACGTTCCGTTCGACGCAGTCGTACGCATTCACTTTCGGTTTTATTTAGGGTTAAATTGTTATGTAACATTGTTTACAACGGACATTTATTACATTGAAATCGATCCAGTAATATTCAAGATAATTATATATATTAATAATCATCATCTAATTTGCTACTTTTTTAATCATCGTTCATCAACTTCAAGTTGTACAAAAAACAGACCTCAATTGAGGTTAACTTTATATATGTAGAATGCAACTTCTTGTATATGATGAGGGAAATGCTTTCAAATATAAACTTTTTCTAAAACTTAATCAAACGAACGAATTAAAAGTAACGAATAAAAGAAAAACTGTAGAAAATGCCGCTTTAAAAACCGAAAAACCGGAAGCGGTCTGACGAAACGGATTGGTCACAAATTATACGCTACAACTTGCTTACTAAAACGCAAAACGTACCATATTAAAAGAAAGCAGTCTAGTTTAACCAAGTACCCTTAACCTACTAAGAACATTCAGTTTTATAAGTCATTTCCTTAAGGTATAATCTAAAATTAAATTTCTAGATACAAGAACTACAACTTACGTCCTTCGAAAGCAAGCGAATGTAGACACTGAAATATTCATAACAGGACTGCATTTCCTTTAGGTTTAACATTCACTTAGGCCGTTTTACGAATACCTAAGGCCGTGTTTTGGAAAGCTAAGGCGAAAGTCGTCTCTGCAAACTATGGTGTGTGTGATTGCACAGTTTTGGTACTTGCGTATGCAAAATAAAATATCGTTTAGGTTAATCAGTATTAACAATGTTTAGAATAATATAAACTAATTACATAACTAGTTTGTAATTAACCCAAAGTACTTAAAATCTTGTCTTTAATAAATTATTTTGTTTGCTAATTTTGTGCGTTATTGTGCATTAAAAAAAAAATTATAACACAAAATGTTTATATTAATATAAATATTTGCCTCATTAATTTTCTAAAAGTATTAAAAAAATTAATCCATGTAGAATCGTCCCGACTGGACGCTCTGTTGGAATTAATTACATCATTAATGTTTCTATACTGTTTTTATTTAAATCGCCGTTACATTTCTTATAAATATTTCCGTTAAACAAAATTGTACCTGAAATCTTTTGCCTAAAAAAAGTATAATTAACAACATATAAAACTGATAAAACCAATAATTAAGAAGATATTCTTATTGTTACAAACCACAAAACTAATTATTGTAAAGTGAAAATATTATCTCCTTGATACTTTGGCAAAGAGTTGCTGTTACATAATTTTCTAATCAAATCCTTTTCCAAACGCTAGACCGGATGAGTGACGATGTCTAATCTTTTCTATAACTCAACTTAACGATATTTTAATGAGCCGTTATATAAATCAAAGCTGCATAATCATTATTTCTTGTGTACCTCAAAGAAAATGTTACTGTCCGCTACTGACAGAAAGTGAAAAGAAACGCACCGTAGCGAGCAACTCTTTACTTCCGAAACACAAACGCGATCGGACGTCTCAATAAAAATAAACTTAAATTAAAAAAAATGACAAAACGGTGAACAATGTGCCAAAAAAAAAAGTGAAAATGTATACACAATACGTAATACCGGATTCGATCGCGGGAAGATTTCAAAAAAAGAACTTCAAAATACGCAGAAGAATTTGTGATGTGAATTTCAAATTTGGAACGTTTCTTTTTCTTTTATTGTCAACGGCTTTTATAAGTTGCGTACACTCGGAAAGTGACAACGACGTGTTGACTTTAGAAGACTTGAATTTAAAAGATGACATTGCATCTGATAGACGAAGACCAGCCAATGAGCAGGAGAAAGATATCCTTCTTCTAGATGCATTAGGAAGAAGGAAAGGCTCTTATCATAACTCTTATGGCGCTCCGCAAGAAGATTCCATAATGGATTTATTAGGCAAAAGTGAGTATTTTCATACAATAACCAACTTAGCCCAAAGTAACTTTATTTAGAAATTATTAGTTCTCTCTTTTTTGGACATCTGTATAGGAAGTTATCTATATTAAATTGTGTTTTTGTCATTCTAAATTAAGATTCAACGGCCTCAATACAAACATATGAATCTAATAATTTTACCAAGCGGCAGAAAACACCCTAATAAACATATTAATTGTTTTTGCCAACAATTAGATAATTCACAAACCTGTTTTTAAGTAATATCTGTTAGCAACCTTTATTACAACTTAGTTACACTTTGCTTATCAAAATCGATTAATCTTCTGGAAGAAGAAAATACAATTAAAAGAAGATTAATCGATTCTTCTTTTCTTCTTCTACTGCTTGTAACTGAAGCATATAATAATAAAAAAACTAAATGCTTTTTTTACGGATTTTTCCTCCAATTGAACTAAAAGAAATGAATACCTCAGAGACGTAATACGTTGAAAACTTTTGTTATACAAATTACATAATAAGTAATATTCCCACGTTCCAATTCACAAGAATCAAAATTCTCTTCGTACACTAATCTAAGTTAATCATTATTTTATTATACTAGCTTTCGCCCACGACTCCGACCGCGTGGACTTATAAAAAACAAAAGTGAGTAGCCTATGTGTTCTTCCAGACTATACTCTACATCTATACCAAATTTCATCGAAATCCCTTCAGCAGTTTAAGCTACAAACTCTAACAAACATCCATACATCTAAATTTTCGCATTTATAATATTAAAGTAAGATATGCGAATTTATTTTTTTCGAAATCCTATTATATGCTAGTCTATACTAATATTATGAAGGGGAAAGATCTGTTTGCATTCAAAAAGTGTCCGAAACTATTATACCGATTTCAAAAATCGCCATTGGAAAACTACATTTTCACTGAATAACATAGGCAATATATTATAATAAACGGGACTTCAACCGAAAGGGTATGGGTATATCAAAATAGATGTGAGACGTTTGTTTACAACCCTGGCAAAGCTGGGGCGGATCGCTAGTATGTAATTAAACAAGAAAGAAAAACAGTAAACACGCACGTGAACGTATAAATCAGTGCAGCGGTGATCGACCGACTTGATTAATTTCACTATCAAGTGCAGTACAAACGCTCTTACCATCATTGATTGATGGTGTATTTCTAAATAGATATTCGCTCGGTCTAATGAACAGTATGTTTTTTATTTCTATAGTTTTTAACTAATAAATCAATGTTATCACATGTTAAAATTTGTGTAAAACTTATAACATAACTAGCCTCCGAACGCACCTAAGTCTGCGCAGGATAAAAAAGAAAAGTAAATAGCCTATGTATTCTTCCAGACTATCCTCTACATCTATGCCAAATTTCATCGAAATTTATTCAGCGGTTTAGGCCACAAACTCAAACAAACGTCCATCCATCTAAATCTATACTTCTATACTAATATAATAAAGCGTAAACACACACTTCTTTGTTGCCTAAGATGTAAGCAATTACAGCATGTTTTTGAATTATTCTTTTTTTAATAAATAGCCCTACACTGACGTCACGCTTTAGGCTATATATTTTCACACCATTAAACTTAGGGGTAAATATTTTGGATAAAAACTCCAATGTGGGAAAGAGACCATACAATCTGCCAACATCAAGGAAGCAAGATTTGCAAGAACCATGGTTTGTCATTATATCATGTCATTTTGACGTTTGCAATTGATAATTTGACAAATGTAAACAATAAAATAAAATTGTTATAATTTCATGCAGATGAAGCCGCAAGGGAACAGCTAGTATTAAATATTAGTAAGAAGTAAGATTAAAACCGGCGTCTAGCTATGTTATAATTGCAATAATATTCTCATGTAGGTGACCTTTGTTAATTTTTATTTAAGAATAAAGTCTTTAAACCTAACCTTACCGTACTTTGTTTATATTTGCTTCATTAAAATAGAATATCACTGTCATTGAAAATCGCAAATCGTGTACATTTATTGAAAAAATGTACAAACGTAACTACTAACAATTTATTAGAAGGGCGTGCGCACCTGAAACTAAATCGCACAACTGTTTAGTCTCCGCTTTGATTCCTACGAGCTTATATGAAGGTGCACACATTACTCGATTTTTAGTTGTGCAACTAAACAGTTGAATTGGCTGCGAAACAAACGACAATCGCACAACCGTTGTGCAATAGTTAAGTCATAGTAAAGATTTGTTTGTTTTAACTACTGTCATTTTTTTATTGAGATTGAGTAGACGCGCATATTATTTAAAACATGCAATAATACATTTACTAGCGTTAATT
>LD688989.1:2456817-2470494 GCA_003118335.3 Papilio memnon
CCGTTTAGGCTACAAACTCTAACAAACATCCATCTATTCATGTAAACTTTCGCATTTATAATATTAGTATGATAGAGTTAGAAAGTTTTTGAAGCAGACATATTAGAAAAATTATCTATATTTCTTATAATCTAATTACAAACAAGGGTAATAAAACTGGCCGATAATTTATTTGCATAGTTACAAGAAACGAACATGAATTAAAAAAAAACATATGCGTGTGGTACAATGTTTTATCAAAGCAAATGATTTTACTTCGTATGTTTTCTTTGCCAAGTTGCATACTTAAAATTGTCGAAAGTAGAAAGAACTTTTAAACAGGCTAAACCACGGAAGGTGTTTCCTTAAGTATGAAAATATATGGCCATTTTTAGTCTTTTACCATTTCATAAATGTGATAATAATCGCATAAACAGAAAAGTATTAAGATTCAATGTAGATGGCTACAAAGGTACAGGAAGACAGAAGGATTGAATGAAAGAGAATATGATAAAGAAGAGAGTGAATTCAGATATGACAGCTGATAGAGATGTATGGAGTGGATGTACGGTGCAGACCTTCCATAGGGACACAGGCAGGATGATGATGCCTAATTCATAAATATGATAGTAATTTATGACGTAATCAATACATCTACTTTCATCACATTAAAACAAACGAACGTTCCATAACAGGTGATCTGATAGAAATCATCGGTACATTCCCACACAACTACGATTACCAGACCGATACTAACCAATTCGAGGACCCAATTATCATCTACACGGAGCCAAACAGACCTAAGCCACACTACAACCGGCCGAATACAGTAACAGACCGGCCCGAACCGGACCCGAATGGACAGAACCGGCCGAATCTGGATTGGAATAAACCAAATTACGATCAGAATAATTATTTTCATGTGAAGCCATCGTATCATGAAAGCACCACAGTTCATCCAACACAGGACGACTTTTACACATCAAATCATTTCATGGGTGATGCAAATAACGCTGATGGTGATGATGATTATGTGCCAGTACACACGAGCGGTCATAAACCGCAAAAACCTAGTTTTCCGGGTGAGATAAATTTTTCAGACAAAATTACGGGAATTTTCTTGGATAAAATTAAGACGGGAAACTCAAGTTCGATATTATTTGTGACCTTACAACAGAAAATGCAAACGTAAAGACATTTAAGACTGAATCTTGAATGCATTAAGAATAAAAAAAACTTATTCAATGTACAGTAACTTCTGTGTCATAACATACAACAATAAAAATAAGTTAAGTTAAAAATAAGTTAATAATAAACCACATAAATTGCTAACAGAAATATTTTATGTACTAAATTCTGTTCCAACTTGAGTTTTCACGTCAATAATCGGTATAACTGTTCCTTGCTTCTATAATGACAGCACTGCGTTTTCATAATCATCATGCACTTTCTTATTATTTGTACAGCACCTGCTTTTCACATTTTTGCCTATAACACGTGTGGTGCTTCATTTGTTTCAATTGTTAATGGGTTTGTATCGATTTTATCCTAAGAAAAGACAACTTTATCTATCTTTACTTTGCTAGTTTTAAATTACTGATGATGTCGTTCAAATTCGTCCCGAACATCGCATAGAAGATTCTAGCAAATGCACTAACGTGACAAAATATTTAACATTGATGAATACTGTAACATGAGCCAATGATATAGTAAAAATTTATAGGACTGAAGTCAATGAACGAACTAGCCCTACGTGCAAATATGAACTACTACTAGAAAAGCGAAAGAGACATAACAAATTGCAATCTACAACGACTGATATATGCTTACTATCCAATTATTCTTAACAAAATTACCTGTACGTTTAAACTATTCCAGGTTGCGGCGAGCACTACACTCGGTCTAACCGCATTGTAGGCGGTCACTCGACAGGGTTCGGCTCGCACCCCTGGCAAGCCGCGCTCATCAAGTCCGGCTTCCTTAGCAAGAAACTCGCCTGTGGGGGAGCACTTGTATCAGACCGATGGGTTGTTACTGCAGCTCACTGCGTAGCTACGTAAGTCTAGTAAATATTGATACGTATTATAAGTAAAATATCAGCAATTAGTAGTTAAAAACAACTTATTATTTGGTTACTGCGACTGTCATGGTAAACCGGAAGGAACACATAAAATGATGGGGAAAATCTTAGGGCTTTAAATATTTATTTTATTTATTATTTCGTTCAACACACTTAATATTATTAGGTATACGCCACTGAGAGCCTTGATATATTATAGAGATGACCTAACTTAAAAACAATCATCGTTATACATTTTAAAACTACTGCAATGTGTAAATATCTTAGACCAAGTAACGCTAAATAAATCTTTAGCCTTTTGTCAGGTACAATCCTAAATAACATACCGTAATTTTCCAGGACTCCCAACTCCCAGCTGCGCGTCCGTCTAGGAGAGTGGGACGTGCGCGACGCGGGTGAAAGGTACTCTCACGAAGAGTTTGCAGTGCAGCGCAAAGAGGTGCATCCCTCTTACGAGCCTGCCGACTTCAGGAATGATGTCGCCCTGGTACAATTAGATAGAGGGGTCGTCTTCAAACAGCATATACTGCCGGTAAGTTCATTTGAAACAAACATTTAAGGTGTCTATTACGGTAAAATGAAACAGCTATTAAATGTATGTTAAAGTGGGTTTCCTCTACAGAGTGAAAGGGATGGAGTTATCTTTTTGTTTCGACAGTTCAAATATATATTATAGTTACCTAACGTTAATGAATTGTGCATTTTCCTTTTCAGGTGTGTCTACCTCAAAAGCAAATGAAGCTCGCTGGCAAAATAGCTACCGTGGCAGGCTGGGGCAGGACTCGGCACGGACAGAGCACAGTGCCATCTGTGTTGCAGGTAAAACAAAAAAGATATTTTTTTTTGAATTGACGCTTACATTACTTGTATATGTACAAATGTAAAATATAACATTTATTTATCACAGGAGGTAGACGTAGAAGTGATACCTAACGAGCGATGCCAGCGCTGGTTCCGCGCAGCGGGCAGGCGCGAAACTATACATGACGTATTTTTATGTGCTGGATATAAAGAGGTACCTACCAACATATTACTATTTCATTTGTGAAACCGTGATTATTTATTTTATTATTCTACGCAAATAAAATAACTATGTCGGTAATATTTACGTGAACTTTGTAAAATACAGTATAGCGCCATCTATTGGTAACTCATAACAACTATTTATTTCAGGGCGGTCGTGATTCTTGTCAAGGAGATTCTGGCGGCCCATTAACAATGAAAATGGAAGGACGCAGCACCCTCATAGGGCTGGTCTCGTGGGGCATCGGCTGCGGTCGCGAGCATCTACCAGGAGTTTATACAAACATACAGAAATTCGTGCCTTGGATAGACAAGCTCATCGGTTAGCTTAATTTACAAAAATACATTGATAATTGACTTGAAATCATAAAGTCGAAACATCAGGTTCAACATCATGAAGAAAAATTTAAGAGACGGAATGTCAGATGTAATTTATCCACTAAAACGACATCTAGAAACTTCAGTCAATTTTTCTCACTAAAACTAAGGCGAGTATTTTTCAAAGATTACTGTTTATCAAGTTATTTGCAGGTTCCGATCAACAACTGAGATAACTTATGTAACTCATAAGACTTACGCTAAAAATGCTACGAAAATGTTTTTAGTTTTAATCTCAAATGCAATGAGTTTTACAATTCTTATATGTACAACTTTTATGAATAATCTTGCTCGTTTAACTACAGAGCATTATAAAAATTATTCAGTTACCAAACAATTTACTTGAATTTTAACAGTGATTGCATTTAATATCAATCGTGTAATTGTTAACAAGACTAGTTTTACATCAATTATTTAGTATTTAATTAATTTAAAATATTGTATGATGAAATTTTAAATTTAGACGCACATTAAATAAGAAATGTGATATTTTCTGCTAATACTTTTGTAAATATTTCTTACTAGTAAATTACTATAACGTGTGGTCTTTTTCGTTACAATATTTGTATGGATAATTTATTTTTACATTAAGTTTTGTATTGTTTTTGTTTACTATTACAATAGTAAATTAAAATGGTTATACAAAATGGTTGTTTTTTTTACACAAACCCAAGAGTCATATATTACAAAACATTTACTATAATAACCGGGCTTATTTGCATTTCATAACTATGTAGAATTTGTGCAATTCAAAATAAAAGATCGTTTTTAATCTCTATTATTCGCTTTGTGAAACCAAGTAGCTTATTTTAATTACCACGCCATCTGTTGAGACAAAAGTACAATAAACATGAATCTAAAATAATATGTCAAAAATATCTAACAGATGGAAGCACTTGTAGCATTTAAACATAATTTGTCCAGTTACGAACATCCTACTTAAAAGTTCATTTATTAGAGCATCATCTGAATCAAGAAATCGATAGATTATATTTAAATGTGACCAACAAAGTGTAATAAATAAATTACAAGATTTTTCTTTTGCCTTTGACAATTTGACATCTGTAAATTATCGGTTTGTCGCGAATTGTCTGCGCGTTGAAGTCTTTTGTTAAGAAAGATATTTAACTAATTTGAATATTATGATAAACAACAACGATTATTCTTATTATTTAGACGTAACTCAATAATTTAAATACATTCAAAATACATATTTCCATTAACATTGATTTTGTCTCATAAAATGTAAATTTTATTGTAAGTTTTTAGTGTTTGTCAGAAAACTAAATTTTGTATCATAATAGCTTTAATTTAAAAGTTAATTTTGCCTAAATCGCCAGACATTAAGATGTTCGAAGTCAACGATTATTATTAAATATATTTTTAAACGAGCAGGTAGCCAAATTCATTCAAAAATTGCTTTTATTACGTAAGTTATAAAGTTTATATTTCTTTGTTAGCGACTTTATTCTTACTTCATGGTAGAAGCAAGAGTTAAAATCCGGTTTTGCATTGGAAATGGAGGTTGTAAAAAAACATATTTGACTTGCAAAAACCTGAGCAGAGTTTCAAAATACATTTGTGTTCTCAGTATTGACTTACATAACATGTTCTGGACTGACCACGTCTTCGCAAATAACACATTGTTAATACAAAGTAATTAGTTACTTCTGAACATAGATTTTTACAGAAAAATTTTACTTACCAAAAAATGTCATTTGTATCCCGATATAAACACACTATGTGCTCTGCCATTACAATGCATTTCATCTATTGACTTATATTTACAATTATTATACTAAATCGATTAATCGATTAAATTATGGAAAAATACTTCTGTACTACACATTTCAGTCTAAAAAACAATTATTGCACAAACATCTACTTAATATGAACAAGAAAACAAAATCGAATCGCAAACTCTCATGACCATAAACATGAACAATATCATTGTGTTTAGAACACTTAGGGCCTGTCCCACCACTGGCTGATAGAGGCTCAGATAGCTTAAAAATGACGTCAGTGTCATATAAAGTAACAAAATCCGATATTTCCATCACATGTTTTACACGTTGGATTGTTAACTGACAATTTACAAGAATTTGGTAGGACTGACTATTGTTGCATCGACCCGTTTGGCAGCCTTCGAGATTTTTAATTTTTATTCTACCTTCAAAGTTTTCTTAAAAGGTAACTTGTCCTTCCAGTTTTTAGTATCCATGAAGCAGACGATATTTTACGGAGAACCATCAAGTTATGTTTATTTATGGAGCACTCGGCGAGCCGTGTTTTTACTTCCAGACCGAGACAATGCTAATACTGATGAGGTTGCATTACATAAAGCTATTAACGTATATAGGACTTATGTATTAAATAATTGGAACTTTACCAGGAGTAAATAACATTTTATTGCGCTGTTCGTGATAATAAAACAGTTATTCTTATATAAAACCATAGATTTATAACCCAAATGGAACAATGTATTACACACATATTATTTCCATAATATCTATACTAAGGAACTGCTTAAATAACAATAACTCTGAGAGTGGCAGGACGACTTATCTCCTTGTCCTTATCCCACTCACGTATGGTCAGAGTACTAGGTTTTGTCCTGCAGATCGAATTATCTCCAGTTATATCAGACATCAATTCCTTCTTCATCGTGTCAGCTTCCTCGCTAACTCTAAGAATGGCAGAAAGACATCAAATAATTTTACGAATTCAACTTTACCAGTATTCATTAGTCATCTTAAAGTCTTCCCGTTATGGTAGAACCAGTTTAAATATCCTTTTCTGACATCATCTTATGTTTCAACTAAGTACGGTCTTGCATGAATTTATCGATATACGACCTTTTTGGCTCCAACGGACCGGTTCGGTCTCGACGCCCGCGCAGTGCAACTGGCCAGTTCTACACACGAGGAGCGAACGCGCGGTCGCGATGCGAGAAAAAACGATGATTAAAAACGAATACGAACCACATGCAAATACAAATTAGAGCGCCATTTTTAATTTAAATTTGGAATATTATTTCTTCATTCGAATTTTAAATAAATTTGTTTTTAAAATTAAGAAATAATCGCACGGCACTCGAAGCATCTGGCCAGACGAAGGATGTGAACTTTTTTTTGTAATTTTATTTGTGCGCTTTCAAAGGAATGTGGTTTTAGTGTCCATGCAAAAAGAACGTGTGTTGTGTGAGTTATTTTTATTGTTTAGATGAGTGTGGAGCGAGCCCTTTGCTAATAGTCAGTGTTGTGTAAAAATAAGTTATCAGAAAAGGTAAGAACCTCGACTTAAGACAGTATTTAACTTAAGAGATATTTCACAATCTATTGATTTACTGTTGTTTAAACAAAAATCACTGACCTCGGAACTTGGACCGAGCATTAATCACTTATTGAATTATCTTTAACTATTTGGTTAATTACTTCTACAATTAACGTAAATATTATCTAATCTTATTTAATTTTATTATTGTCAATGCAACAGTTTAGATGGATGGCTGTTTGTTAGAGTTTACAGCCTAAACCACTGAACGAAAATTTGGCATAGATGTCGAACAGAGTCTGGAAGAACACATAGGCTATTTTTTAATTCCACGCCGACGGAGTCGCGGGCGAAAGGTAGTCTACATTTAAAAATAGTATTGCACTTGTTGAAACAAAAAAAATACTAACAATGGATAAATTAATTGAATTAGCACTTCTTATAAGAATGTTTTTAACAACACTTTCTGAGGTCGTAAATGTATATGACAAGGAGCATTAAACGACCCTCTACTTTGTGGTCAGCAATTAATAGAACGAGAATAGAACTTTTTCTACCAGATAAAGACAGTAATCGATTATTACGTCAAACTAAATGATAACAATTTAAGGTATTATTCGTATGTACTACTACTTCCATAGATAAACCAGAGTTTAATAGAAATATGACATTTATTACAAAGCATAACGCACCTATTTTTTCTCTTTTATTAATGACTAGCTGTTCCCATGCGGCTTCATCCGCGTGAAACTATAAAATATTTATTTCATTGTTTACCTACATTTGCCAAATTATCAATTGCAAATGTCAAAATGACATGACATGCTGACAAACCATGTCAATCTTGCTTCCTTGATGTTGGCAGCAACTTATGGTCTCTTTCCCACATTAGGGTTTTTATCCAAAATATTTACCCCCTAAGTTTAATGGCGTGAAAATATACATATAGCCTAAAGCGTGACGTGAGTGTAGGGCTTTTTATTAAAAAAAGAATTATTCAAAAATATGCTGTAATTGCTGACATCTTAGGCAATAAAGAAGTGTGTGTTTACGCTTTATTATATTAGTATGGATATTTACTTTAATCTTACTAATACCACAATTCTGAATGTATGGATATGAATTACTATATGACTCTACAATACAAGTACGGATCTAAATATTAAGCAATTCAATTTTGAAAATGCGCATATACTATGAGATATTATAATTTCACGCGGACAAAGTAGCGGGATTTAACGAGTCTATAAGACTTCGTAGATATTATTATATTCTGTATCAATACGTCATCAATTGACTCAATTACATTCGCTTAGGACACCGCCATTCACTCGTGTATCTATACTAATATTATAAAGAGGAAAGATTTGTATTTTTTTATGTATTGGAATAACTCAAAAACTATTGGGCCTATTTCAAAAATTCTTCCAACATTAAAAAGCTACGTTATCAGTGAGTAATATAGGCATTTTTATTATTGTTTTTATTAAACGCAGGCGAAGTCGCGAGCACCAGCTAGTGTTGAATAAAAACACAAGTAGTTTTTATACGTTTTCAATTTTAGGTTGCATCTCACACGCAAGACACCGATTAAGCGATTTGCTTAGCTTATGTCGATGGCCGTTTCGTTCCAGCTAAGTCTTCAAGTCAAGGTTGCACGCCTACACTTCGATTGTACACCCACGATGCCAGTGACGTCACCGCATTCGTAATAATTACACGTGAACAGAACCGGAACTTGTTTGCTGAATGCAGTTTATTAACCAAGCTTACTTCTTAGCTTTTATTCTGGTTCAACCACATATTGTGGCCACCAACAAATAACTATTTGCAGAAGAGTAAATTAAAGATAAAATAACTAGCAATAAGCAAATTTTTTTACCAAAACTTTACGTCCATTAAAACATACTAGGTTATTTTTAAATTAAGGATTATAAACATTCTGGTCAATGCAAAAAGTACAATTGATAGATAAATTTATATTTATAGTTTTAACCAATAATCGTAACTGCACACGGAACAATAAAAGCGCGCTACTTCTTCTTCTTCTTCTTTTAATGAATAGTGGGCCCCATCGGTGTTTCGATGATTTCGCCAACGTCAAGGTTGAAGATAATTGAAAGTATAAAAATAAGAATAAAATTTTGAATAGCAGCTAACTAGATAGACGGAATCCAGTATGGTTGACAAATGACCGGTAGCTGATGATATTAATTGAGGCACTGAAATAGGACAACACTAATGTTACTACACTACATACTATTATAATTAGAAAATTTATATATTTTAATTACAATTTAATATTATTAGTAGTTAAAAATTTAAACAAAACCTTCACCATCGGGCTGTGAACCAAGGTTAGCAAGAATGGAATATTAATGGGTCTGGGAATCTGGGTAGGAACTATATCATATAATTGAACTTTATGTTTCGGACAATTAAAAAATATGTGTTCTAAGGATCCCTCAGTCAAGCAAGCACGCTTCTTACTTCGAACTCTATCGTGAATAATGACAGCTGTCAAAGAGACATGACGCATATGTCAGTGATTTAGTGTTGCCCCCTACTATGGTACGATACTGATTTTCCTTATTAACAATAGCAATAAAACAAATTCTTTGAATCGAGTTATTAAAGTTACGCGGTAGTAAAACATGTTACAAAGCCCTCATGCTGTCCAGTGTTACCAACATATTTTGCAAACCAAACCAAACCATCGAGCAAGGAGTCGCTAGTTGCAAATGTTTTACCTCGTATCGGCCAGTATCTAGATAGTTTCCTTAGTGACCACTTAAGTAGTAACAACAATGTAGCCAGAAGGCATATTAGTTTATGCAAATCAAGATTCGATTGTGACACAACATTTAAGCTTTATTAATACATTTACTTCACAAAACATTTAGCAATCCCACCTACATGTTTAACTCATCTTAAACGCTCTCATAGACTTGCAAAACGTAACTGTTGATGTTAAAATCCTACCGTTTAATGTGAAAATTGATGTTGCAGGAATACATCATATTGCGACAATATTTATACTCCGATAAAGGTTATTTCTATCTATACTAATATTACAAAGAGGTAAGATTTGTATTTTTGTATGTATTCGATTCACGTAAAAATTATTGGGCCGATTTTAAAAATTCTTTCACCATTAGAAAGGTAATTTATCTGTGACTAACATACGCTATATTTTGTATTGTTTTTTAAATTCACGCGGGCGAAGTCGCGAGCAACAGCTAGTATGCAATAAGCTGACTATTCCATTAACGGTCAGGATTTAAATCAATAATGACCGGTTTCCCAGCTACATTTTACCATTCTTTAGTGTTTTTGGTCTTTGGTCTAGTACATAAAATGCGTTACCGAACTACGTAACTTGAGTTTTATTACGTTGAAACTGAGGTTAACCTTACACTAATCTTCAGCAACCCAGCATAAATTTGATAGCAAAGAAGTCAAACTACAGAACGTCAGTAACAACTCTCGCGCCCGTAACACAGGCGAGGCAGAGACTAGGAACTTCCATTTGTCGCGGTTGGCACACACATTTCTGGCCTTAAAAGCCTATGACTAAAGACTTTATCGGTTGATAGTTTGATCTGGTCGGATTGTCAAGCCAAAATCGTATAATTGATATATGATAGGTTGCTGAAGTCTTCACTTATTTTATCATTACCTATTGATTCATTAGTGTTACTGTGACCTAAGTTTCAATGGATTCAAACTCAAGATACGTAATTCGGAAACGCATGTCATAAAGTTATTGAACCAAAAACACTAACGAATAGTTAGATGGAGCTGAGAAACCGGACATAAGTGCACAACTAAACGGCCTATAAAAGTCTGTAGTCTGCGGGAACTCTTTAAGCATATAATGCTGCATTTTAGTCATTTATAGAGAACTACTATTAATATCGACGTATTAAGAAACACACAATATTTATAGTTACATTTACTTAGAGTATACTTAATCCAAGAATTACAATAAATATAAACAGTGAAGGAGATTTATTGCAACAACAATTTTATGCGCTCACGGCGGAATACAGAGTGAGAACGTCGCTGTGAATGTGGAATCACCATATTATCTGCAATGGATCTACGTTACGTCATCAAGAACTAGGCCTCTAAGGCAATGTTTACTTAAATAACGCTTTTCTTAAGAGATTTATGTTGTAATTCATTAGATGAGATTTTAGATGTTTCTTGGAATGTGAGAAATTTTAGAAAAAGGTTTGATTTAGACCTAAATCTCTAGAATTTTTTATAATAAAATATGTACGTTTGAAGCCTAGAAATGTATAGTATTAAAGTGTTAGTTTTTAAAGAAATTACTTGCTTGTATCGTGACATTTTTGTATAATTTTAATCTCAGAGTTCAACTCGTCGACATAAAACTCTTTAGTGTTAAATGATTTTAATAATTCACAATGCTAACTAGGACATTCAGAGACGATAAGTGGTCACTAAGTGTCCCTAAACTTCTTTGAGTACAGCAATTATATAGACTTTACTCATCAATTTTTCTTATATATTGCGAAACCAGTATTTTTAATTACTTAACGGTCACCTTATATGAAGATGGTATGCTCGTATAAGGAACCGAAGCCGTAACAAGGGCGTGCGCAGGCGACTTTATGTTTGTCTTACTCAACACAGCCTACAGATTAACATTTGGTAATCATCCTTGACGAGAAATTTAAATTCAGAAATTAAATACCAAATGCAAANNAAGCCTGTTTTAAAAGGTGACAACGCTTTGCAAAGTCCAATAAAGAGTTTGTGGGTGTTGAGTGCCCGCCCACTCGACCATTAAGGTTTTATACCTTTCATTAATTAAGAATATCCTGTATGGGGTTTTTTTTACTTTGAACAATGTATTTTTTAAGAATAATAAGTACCATCGGTCTTAAAATCTGCAGCTCCTGGTGGAATCAACTCATATGTACATTTTGATGGTCGAATTTCTTAAGGAGGACAACACTCAATGTACATTGCTTATATCTGCGTAGAAATTCAAATATGTGTGAATTCAATCAACCCGCAGTGGGCTAAGGCTTCTTTGACTAAGGCCTAGTCACTCCTAAAAGGGCAGGCTTGAGTCCCTTCTCAGGGTCGTATATAAGTTGATGACTGAAAGAATAATAGAGTAAGGAAAATGGTAAATATGATGTCAACCCACAAACATTTAAGTATATGTATTGTTTGTTTTATTCTTTAGTCATAAATTGACATTAAAACTTGTCCGCCCATAGATGTTTTGTTTTTAGCCTTTCTATATTGAAATTAATTGCATTTTTTGATTGAGAAACTTAAATGGCAATGTCCGTCGTTGATTTACCGTGCTACCAAATGTGATTGTTATAAATTGAAATAACGGAATCATTGAACTTTAAAGGAAACGCAATTAGTGTTGAATTGTAGAAAAATCGTTGACCCCTTAAACGTAATATTAGAGAGGACATGAATACATGTATAGATTATTATTCTAAAATAATAATTTTGTCTATCTATACTAATATAATAAAGCGTAAACACACTTCTTTGTTGCCAAAGATGTCAGCAATAACACCATGTTTTTGAATAATTCCTTTTTTAATAAAGAGCCCTACACCTACGTCACGCTTTAGGCTATATATTTTCACGCCATTAAACTTGGGAGTTAATATTTTGGATAAAAACCCTAATGTGGGAAAGATACCATAGGTTGCTGCCAACATCAAGGAAGCAAGATTGCCATTGTTTGTCATAATGTCACGTCATTTTGACATTTGCAATTGTGAATTTGACAAATGTAATCAATGAAATAAAGTTTTTATACTTTCACGCGGATGAAGCCACAAGGGAACAGCTAGTGTTATGATAAACCTGTGATAAATTGATTTAAAATTATATCATACTTCATACTAATATTATAAATGCGAAAGTTTAGATGGATGGATGGATAGATGGATGTTTGTTAGAGTTTGTAGCCTAAACGACTGAACGGATTTCTGTATAATTTGGTATAGATGTAGAGGGTAGCCTGGAAGAACACATAGGCTACTACTCACTTTTGTTTTTTTAATTCCACGCGGACGGAGTCGCGGGCGAAAGCTAGTAAGTATATATTTCCACTTTTACTCAATGTTTTTTTACTTTGAAAATTACTTAATCTCTTTAAAATTCTTATATTATGTAGTTATTTTATCTAATCAGACTCTACCGCCTGTATATTTTTATAAATATTGAGAAATAGATAAAAATAAACGATTTACTTTTAACATTCTAACCACTGAACACGTTTAGCAAATCATAAAATCATAACTTGTGTGAAAAATTACAAATAAAATACAAAGTAAACTTACCTTTACCTAGTATGTTATTAAAGATCAATTTTCTTTACCACTTAGTAGTCTATTTGTATAACATTTACAAAGTTAGGAAGGATATTATGTTAAGGAAAACTCGACCCTTTGGACATCGTTGTTTGGTGTTGCCTTTGGCATATTGAATGTGGTATTGGCAGCGCGCGTCCTCGTCGCGAGGTCACGCATAATCACCTGCCGCTTCTGCCATTATAAAGCTATAGACACACTGGAGGTGCGTAAATAATTGTTGTATATCAGTAAATCGAACAAAAACCTTGTTAATGCCATAACTATTAAATATAGAAATTCAAAGTAAATCAGTTAATGTACTCATAACGACAAATTAATGTATAGTTTCTTCAGATCTTTCATACTGACATTACATAAGTTATTTAACTTAACGAACTACTTGCATTCATTCAAAGTTACTTAACCTGCGCAATGAAATGATTAAGTTGCTATTAAGTACAAAACCGCGTTGCGTTTATCTTTATTAAACACTAACATGTGTACGCCGCTTTACATAATGATGTCACCTCAGTGGCGCGGTCGCGTCACCGAGCATGCTCTCCAGTGGGCAGAAATAACTAT
>LD688989.1:2520906-2538111 GCA_003118335.3 Papilio memnon
TTAGTATGAAGTATGATTGTTCTTTGGCTATCGTTCCATGGAAGACTTGTGCGAGTTTCGAGATACGTATTCTTTAAAAATTACTAATTAATTATTATAATAATTAAAAACGAATTATTGCAACTCTATAAATAGATCTTAAACAACATTAAACATACCTTATATGTTTCAGTATTCATAACTTCTTCTAAAATCTTCTTCTTTTCTTCTCTCATCGTCTTAAGTTTAATTTTATTCTTGTTCAAAGACCATGTGTAATACCACGATATCGTAGCGCGAATGAAAAATACTCTGTAATGAAAATAGATCACATTATTTTAAGAGGTATGACATACGAGACACTAACTTTTAATAACAATAACTGTACAATAAAGAGCGGGCGCACACCTATGACTAAATTATCGCACACCTGGTGTCCGATTGTCCATTGTTTCGCAGCCCAATCAACTGTTTAGTTGCACAACTTAAAATCAAGAGATGGCGAAGCGACGGCGGCCCATAGATATCCGCAATTTGCGTTGTTTACCCATAATCGACGGAGGAGGAGACGCACAGAAAGAGGATATTTCCTCTTCCTATGCATCTCCTCCACCTTCAAATCCACCCATCGTTTCCTGTTAAGAAAAGGGTGGAAAGGGAAAGGGACTAAAATTAGCCCCCCGGCACACTCATCAGAGTGTACGCGGAATTGCTTCCACTTCACGCCTGTCTTCTGTGTGGTCGTGGTATCGCACCGGGCTCCTCTGACGTTAAAGTGGGCTCTACCACATGACGATAATAAGTGACATTATTGAAATAAGTAAACTGTCGGGCAATTTAATAGTTGTACTTACAATATTGGCAACACTAGCAGCGGAGAGGCGTACAGCAGGGAATGTAGCCAGTGCTGACTACGGCCAACGTACACGTAGTAGTACAGTACAGCGAGCAGCACGTACAAGCCCACGGAGTACGCCATGACATAGCCCACCACTCGCCGGTGTGTTTGCTCCTTGCAGTGACCATCTCGCTCGATACTCTTTATGTTCGCCTCCAAACTTTCCAGAACCTCTGATGTCGTTTTCTTACGCTGGAAAATATATTTTTATAAATAACAACTCCCATTAGGATTTACAAAAATATCTCTTGGTTGTCAAGATCTGATTTCCCATATATTAATTTCGCAAGTTATGATGTTTACATTGAAATATGTTGTCCCTGTTTTAGACTGTAATTTAAATTACTATCCTTGAATATTAGTTGTTCAAAACCGCAGAGTAGCACAAACCGCAGTATATTCGTATCATTGGCTAATTTGGTTAAGTAAGATAACCTCATATCTCAAATTTATTACAATTCCATCCGACCAAAATAATTTTTAATCCGAAATCATTATCATTGTGAGACTACGTATATTTGATATTTATCCAGTCGGCTCCAGCTAAACCAAAATATCACTGGACTTGATCTATTACGTAGGCCACCGATAATAGACATTGCATAATAGACTATCTACTGAAATAGAAATCTGCAACATCTGCTTTGAAAATCATCAAGTTTTGATTTTTAAAACGAAAATTTTCATTTGCTGAAAAACCAGACATTGCACTCTTCATTCCGTGTAGGGCTGACACCTTTTCAGGTTTGACCTTAGTTCAAATTTGCATATCGTCGGGTTTTTACATCAGTGTCGTTTCATAGTAATGTAGTCGTTTGTTTTTCTGCCGTCATTTTTGTAGCCAACGTTAATTGAATATTGGCAGCCCTACTGAATACGATAGGTAACTATTACATTGGAAACTGCATACAATTGGCATGAACTGAAACAACTAAATGTAAACAGGTGAATAGTTATTTCGTAACTCATGCCTAAGAATATTCTATACAAATGTCGGTCGTCAACCTCTCACATATGTAATGATTGACGTAAATGTAACACAATTTATAATTATACCGACGAATTTTATAATTAAAATTACACCTGTCGACTAGTGACGTAAGCGAAATTATTGATTTTAATTTTCACATTCTTATTCACATCTATAAATACATAAATGGAGCTTTGGTTTTTAAATTCAAAGTCAATACAACTCACTTCGGTATATTATATGTTTGTTACATTTTTTTTTTCATAACCAATACATGTATAAATGGAGTTGTTAAGAAACTCGTGTTACCATGAATGTGGGTGAAAGAAGTTATCTGTCTACTTTCTTTCATAATAATATCGATACATGACTTTCGTGGCTAAGTTATTCTTCGCAGTCTACCTTGAAACTATATTTTAAAATTTCTATCGATAGCTCAGGGCTAGCACGAAAATGTATGGAGATCTTTTCGTAAAATCATAAACAAAATGTATATTAGATTTGTTTACCGACATCTCATACAAATTTTGTCTATGACAAACACTTTTTCGCAAATTTTCGTGCTAGTAGTCTAGAAATGTTCTCGAAATGTTTCAACCTTGGTAAAACCTCTTGTTGTCGTCATTAATTTTTTAATTACAATATAACCCAAGTAAAATTTAACAAGAATATATTCTCTTAAACATAAAGAGCAAATCCAAGAATGTGGTATTGTATTTTAAATTTGGCGAAAATGAAAGTGCAGATGAAGAGAGTGTGACGAATCATTTTATTTTCAATGGTTTTTGTCTGTCATTCGAGATTGCACTTTTATGATGTTGGACGAATTGTTTATTTGTAGAAACGTTGTAAACACTATTACTAAGAGCGCAGCAACTTGAATTACCACATACAAAGCTTCTACTTTTTTTATAATATACTCGCCAAGCAAATTATTGGCATGTGTCAATTTTGATACAGTCAAGTAAATGGAAAAATCTAGAAACATTCGCGGTAATACTAGTCCAAATAAATTCGACATATGGGCAACAGAAATCATGAAATAAAACTTTCTTCCATGCACAATGTTCAGTGTAAGGTGAAAGTATGCTAGGATAGAGCTCTCGAGTGCAACGACCCATACAGGGCGGTATGAAAGACTTCATACATACCCACACAGTATAGTTAACCTCTAGAGGAACTGGTTTGTGGCCTACAGGACTTTCTAGTCGGTATAATTCTAATTTACTTATTTTACGTATCGTTCACTTATAAGTTTTAACAGAGGTGTTACCATTTAAAATACATAGATGGCACTATAAATATATTTTAAACGAGCTGTCACCCGCATACTTCGTTAGCGCGGGAAATAATGATCGTCTATAACATTCTCGATAAGCTCTCCTAAGATCCCGTTAAAGTCGATGCAGCCGTTTCGGAGATAAACTGAAAAAAACGCGGTTTGCGGACAGACAAAAAAAATATTTTCGTATCAGCAACGCCAATAGATCATCTTCGCGAAATCTGTTTTTTGTTTTCGATATTACATTGAAACTAAAATGTTATTATAATAACTATATAGATTATTCGATTTCATAAGTGTTTGATGTACTTAACAAGGTTTTCTGCAGTGGGTGTCGTGGAGAGTTTAAATTATGAAATTTGAATACAATACATTTCCTTGTGAATGACATTATCACCGTGACCACAATAGGTTATCATATTAAAACAGCGGTATCATTTTTGTACTAATATACGTCCATGTTATATTTCATATAAAATTACAAATTCAGGTTTAAAAAATGTACATTAATTTTCGCTCATTTAAATGAAGTTTGCGAATTCTTACAAAAATCGCTACGCTAGATACGAGTATGGCATTATGGTAGTTCGAAACAAAACACTACCTTTACTTTCATGTTCTCCTGGTAACGGACAGTAAAAAGGGAAGCCATGTTGAAAAACTTCATATTAAGTCGTAAATAATCTACTACACTTCGCTATCTTAAAATCTCAATAAAAACTCATACGACTTTTATTTCCAGTCTAGTTCTGCATGCACTGACCTACATACGCATACATCAGTAGCCTTTGTAATAAAAATGTACGAATATAAGAATTATTTCACAATACACATTAACTGAGATGTATTTCTGTAATAATTATTTTTTTCGCACATGTGGTAATACATTTTCATTGCCATATTTCCAATTTTAAACTTTAAACAGTATATCTTTTAATTTAACTCAAATTAATATAAGATTGTGGAAATGCAAATTGCTGACCCAAGAAGTTTCTAGGCGGTTTTCTAGACTGTTCGAAATTAGTTTGAAAGTTTAATATTATCCTGGTTTCGGTCTCCCAGATCTTCAAATATCGAGAGCTGTATTATGCTGCATAATTATTTTAGGTCTATTACAACATTTTTCTTATATCCATAATCTCGTACATTCAAAGGTAATCCGATACGAGATAAGCAACACACTTGACACCCACAAATATCTCATATTCAGATAATAATAGACAAAACCAGATATTCAGTTTAAGGTCACAGACAGTATTATTTCTTTACATTATTACCGAAAACAAATATGCTTGTATCTATTGACACCGTGGGATAATATTACTAATACAAAACTTATCGTTATTAGAATGTTTTTCGACTAACTTTCCTATCAATATATTTGTGATAAACAAACAGAAGTCACTATGACTAGCTTTTTGATCAAAATGTCGATTATTAAAACCGTCGTAAATGCTTAAATGAAAAATAAGATTACAAACTAGGGTTTTCCACCACGTACAGTAAAGTTAGGATCATTAGAAATCGTATAGTCTAATACAGTGATTCAAAGTAGCCCAGACCCTACAGGGGTCACGGAGAACCGGTCAGGGGTCAACGATGGCGGGAAATAATATTGACAAGTACAAGAAATGTAGAATCAAGGATTCATCGAAATCACTAACACATCGACAGGGATTTACGGGAATAGAATTTGGAAATCACTAGTATTGTAAGAAAAGCACATATTTTAGCTTATAAAAATTGTCAACCCTAACTGTTAGCTATTGATCGGTGGTTATAATACCGTGCAGTTTGCAATCGAGCGCAGAGATAACTGCAAATAACTGTAATACGAGATGAGGACTGGGATTACAGCAGCGGCGTGTTCGGCCAAGCGTGCATCCTAATGGAATACTTATGGTCAATAATAACCATGGAATACAGCTTTTAGAGGAACCAACAATTTTAGGCAGATTGCAGAGAAAAGACATAAAATTGTTATCAGCTTAGAACGATTGCTTGAAATCAACGTGTAGAATAAATAGTCTCATAACGGAACGACGCACTCTTATGGTCCATTCAAGTTCAGATCACCCACTCACTGCCCATATCTTTTATCTCAAGGTATAAGAACGAGAATTGTCAATTTTTTTCATGCTCCTTGCAGCAATATTTGATGGTTTGAAAATACCAAAGGTGATAAACACAAATGGCAGGAGACAGAAGGGCTCACGAAAACCTTCCACAAAATAGCCAATTTTTTTGCAATTTCTATGACAGAACAATATTTTAAGTAGTACTTAATGTCTATTTGTTAGATGCAATGAACATTGTTCACTTTAGTATAATGTTTCTAATTAATCACGTTACTAAGGCTTACGTAATACGTGATAATCAAATGTATAGAGCTTCAATGTTTTATATTGATTTATTTACGTAATAGAGAATTGGTAACAATAGTTTTATATGTGTACAAACACCATTGAAACTTAGAACACTTCTTTGTTAGATTGCAATATGCTCATTACTTACATTGTATACTGTTAAAGTTATTGTACAACTAGCATTTGCCCATGACAATGTCCGCACATAAACAAAAACTACAATAACTAAGAAGCCTATATGATATTTCAGACAGTACCAATTTTTTGCAGATTCATTGAACCCATTTGCAATTACATGCTAATGACTATCAATACATACATACATTTAAACTTTCACATTTATCTTTACTAATATTATAAAGAGGAAAGATTTGTATTTTTGTATGTATTGAAATAACTCAAAAACTACTGGGCCGATTTTAAAAATTCTTTCACCGTTAAAAAGGTAATTTATCCGTGAGTAACATAGGCTTTTTTAATTTCACGCGGGCGAAGTCGCGAGCATCAGCTAGTAATATATAAAGCACATACACAATTTAATTGTAAGTAGTATGAAGCACCTATGACATGATAGGAACAGATGTAAAAAATGTATAATCAAAACTTGTACCAATTATTAAGTATTCCTATGTTATTATTCTTAGTGCATGTTATTATAGATGATTACTTTCATTGGTATAAACAAAAACATTCATTGTTTTGGTTGTTCATTGTTGAAAGATGCAAAGAGTGACTATAGTCTGCTTATATGTAAAGAAAAAACAAGCATGATCAATATGTCATATTGTGTTCATTAGAATTAGAAGACATTTTATAAAAAAAAAAAAAAACATTTGTTAATTTGATTGAGAACCAGTTTTATTTTATGTCTGGAATTTGTATATGTTAAACTATAAAGTTATTACTATCCTATCTTTCGCCCATGACTATGTCTTTGTGTAATTAAAAAAAACAACAAAAGTAAGTAGCCTATGTTTTACATCTGTGTCTAATTTCATAGAGATCCATTTAGCAATTTAGGCTACAAACTCTAAGAAACATCAATACATGCATACAAACTTTCATATTTATAATATTAGTAAGATTGAAATCTAACACACTTTGGGATATCAGGGCAATAGCTTTAACAATAATGATTTTTTAACTTACACTTTAAATACATATCTTATGTATTAAAACTTCATTTTTACAAAGCATGTTTAAAGACATTATTACAATACAATATCATTGAGTATAAAATCATTCTTTCTTGAAAAGCCATAAGGTTTTTGATTGTGACCTCTAACTTATTCTAATAGGATTAATTGGTAATAATAAAGACATAACAAAAATTGTCAATGAAAGTACACAGCAACATAGAAAACGTTGGCAAACAGGACAGTGACTTTAAGCTCGAAAATTCTTTTCCTGAACATTTACTAATCACAATTTTTTGTTAGAAAGTTACATTTTTCACATAGACAGTGCGAAGTAATTGAAGTGAAGGTATTTCCGAATGTAATGCAGTTGTGGTCAAAACTTTCTATAATTATGTTCACCAATTATATTAGATCGGACAGTAGTGAATTGAATTCACGCCAAATCAAAGTAGGAAAATCAACTATCAAAATAGTTTTGGCTACGTTACAAAATAAATCCTCTAATACTCACCCGGAGTTTTGACAAAATCAGCCCCATATTGATTCAAAATATCGTCTGTCGTAACTACAAATTGTCAAACACTAAAAACACTTTACAATTTTTGTTCTATCAGTAGAAAGAAATGTTTGTCGATACAGAAAAACGCAAATTGATGACGAATTGGATTCAGTTTATAACCTGCAATAAGATGCCGACAGCGGCACAAGCATTTTAAACAAGAAACCAAGCTTTAGAGGGTTATGCAGTCTCTTTTTATTTACATGTCCAAAAGAATAAAATACTTTTGTCACCCAAAATTTTACATTGAAATACGAAACAAATAAATAACGAACAAGCGGTCCGTTTACACATCCGTCACTCACTGAAAGATTTACCACAGATAAAAATAAAACGTATCGTGGTGTGAAGTGAAGTTGGTGAACATTGCCTCTTAGTCGAGTCGTTTATCATAAGTCGATTTTTTACTCGATCTTGAATCGATTATCAACTTTTTACAATTGTAGCAATTAATAATAACTTATAGAAAACATGCCTTATGGAGAAGGCTATTCCTACGTACTGCTGGATTCTGAGTTTCACCATCAAGTCTGAAATATGTTCTTTTCAACCAATCCTTTTCAAATCATAATTAGGTCAGTTCCAGATAATGTAATATTACTGGGAAACAGTTTGCATTGCTGTTTTTTTCGATTATATCTGCACGTCGTATCGGTCTTGTCTAAAGTTATTGTCTAAAATTAATGTTAATTCATTGTCTACAACTTTCAGACCATGACAATAATACTTATCCCGCCACGCATCAGCGATGTTTACAGGTACAAGTTTACAGGTGAATAGATTGATACACTTGCACACGCTTTATTTATAGAATGATATGTTACTAGAAAGTTTTCAAAAAAATAGTAATAAAACAACATAATAAAAACAAATAATTTATTTACTGTGATTACAAAATCATAGCTTGTTAACATAGTTTCCAATCGCTAGTATAACAATTTAAAGTGGTAACATCAGCTGATTCTGTACCAATCTGCCTACCATCAGAGTCAACGCAGCGGCATTGACCACGGCGGCATTGTATCTTCCTGAAGTTGCCGTTCTTGCAACAGATAGGCTTTTCGTTGGATTGTGTCATAAGAAAAGATGTTTTCGCACATTCTGTAAAAACAATAAATTAAATTTAGTATTCTACTAACTATTGTACATGTACTTAGGTCTCGATTTGTGGTTTTTAAAAAACTTTAATCTAATTATTATTATTTTATATAAGAAAAAGGGGCAAACGAGCGGCGGGAATACCGAGGTGATCAACGACAACGAAGGACATCCGCAACACCAGATGAACTACCACTTCAGGTAGAAAATACCCATTTCGAAATTACCATCTCTCGACATTAAATGAATAAAGATAACTTACTGCAATCCATATTCACGTAGTTCTCTGTATATGGTTCAGCCTCGTAACCTTCTATCTTTTGTCCACGGTCGTCTACACATATTTTTCTGAAAATATAATGATTTAATGTACTTCGAATAAGAGCAAATTAATGATAGTTGTTCCCCCCTTGAGCTAGCCTACATCATTATCTCGTAATAACTATGGCTTGTTTGTCTCAATTTCATTATTATTATTAATACTAACGTTCCATTCCTAGTGTTCAAGACTCTTCCGTAAGTCCCATCTGGCATACATTCTGATACAGTTGTGAAGAAATCAGTAATAAAACCATTTTCCTCAGCCTGGATGATGATATCTATCTTCGCTTGCATGATTTCGTAGCAAGGAGTTGTGTAATTATATGGTGGTTTGCCCTCACTTTGATTCGGGAACAGATCCAATTCGGCATTATCTACAAACGTTTAAACAGCAATTAATTATCGCAACGCTTGACACGATTCAACTATCTGAATCGACTTTCGCTAAAGTAATTACTCGACTAATATTTCGACTAACCACTTAGTATAATACAAGTCAATTTTTATTTGATCACATCACCATTATGTACTAAAAAATTAATGTTGGTGATGTGATGTTCTTCAGTTATCATGAACTAGCTGTTGCTCGCGACTTCGCCCGCGTGAAATAAAAAAATATAGCCTATGTTACTCAAAGATAAATTACCTTTCTAACGGTGAAAGAATTTTTAAAATCCGCCCAGTAGTTTTTGAGTTATTTCAATACATACAAAAATACAAATCTTTCCTCTTTATAATATTAGTATTATGAATTACTGCAATTTAGCCCTTTCGAACTTATTACTTACAACAAGATAATTTTGATATTGGCTCCTTGTCCAAATCGATAGATTTTTCATCACGTATTTTTCCAGTGATTCTGTTTACGCAGTAGCAAATTCTGCCGATGCACTGCACTGGATGGAAGTTACCATCGGCGGAGCATCTCGGACCAACAACTGGGAACCGTACTCCGGGCGATATTGACTTATTTATTTTGTAATTAAAACGGGAACAACCTGTAATTTTAATATAGTGCACACTATGTAATACAACTTAAAAAAAAAATATTATGTTAAGAATCAACTATTAGAATGATTGATCCCTAACCTAAAAGTGGCGATTGACGCTTTATAATATTCGAAAGGTCTTCCTAATTAACCTTGTATTTGCTTTTTCTTTGTTTAAAAAATATAATTACCGCAATGCATATTTTGCATGGTAGTTGCACCTAAATTAATTCTTTCGCCGAAAATTCTCTCGCCATCTTCAGATTGACAGAAGCAGCTGTAATAATTAGGTGGTTATTGTTATGCTAAAAGACATTGTTAAAAATATTTAGTGTAGCATTTTTTTATGTTTTACGTGTGAGCTGGTACGCAATGAAAGGCAGCGTAGTTTCCCTTGCCGTCGCAAAGAGGGCGCTGTTCCAACGCACCCGTCTCTCCTCGCAAGTGCCTCGCGTCGTACTCGTCTTGTGCGGTGTGACATTTTGAACTCACTGAAAATTAAAAACAATTACAAATGAATTCTTCTATATATACTTTGGTTAGTAATCTACAGACAAATCCTGCTATGCTACAGTATTGAATCTGTATGTGATCTTAAATCGATGTCATTGAAATTTTATATTGTCAAAACAAATTGTGGTACTGAATCCAGGTTCATGAGGCCGGTAATAAATGTATGGATGAAGAAGAAGCTGAAGTGTGGATGGATGGATGCATATCTTGCAGTGTTATTAAAGTTCAAACGTACTTCTTACACAGGTAAGTTCCTGCGGGTCACATGTCAGTCCGTGGCCGCATCTGCCAACAGTAACCCCCGTGCCTGGACCGCCTGCGCTGCAGTGAGACTCTTTGCCTAAAAATATGATGAAAAGGTCTCTTACAGTGGTGTGTACAATAAAGCGATATTTTTAAACATTTGATATTTTAAATACATTTTCTTACCATAAAATGGCAAGCAGTATTCACAGCAATTGCATATTGTAGGTGAGGGCATCCACAAGCCCGTGTGCGTCGCGTTGTTTATCCGGCATTCATGGGCCGGTGTGGAACACCCTTCTTTTAACCTCTGAGTCTAAAGATTACAATGTAAAGTGATGATATGGGTATTAAACAATATTTTTCTATGTTCAAAAATTTCAAAGATAAATTACTTAACGAATTTCTAAATAAATAAAAACGCCTGACTAAAATGTTTCGGCATTTCATTTGTTTACATTTTGCGTGACCATTTTTTTATCATAAAGCTGAAAAAGCGGTACAGGAATTTAAACAAAATCTATGCACGAATTAAAATTATTCGTTCACTAATTATTGATTTGTATACCAATCTTTTGATGCACTAATTCTCTCTCCTAATTCATTTTATTTTTCTAACCCGAAAATACCAAAGAAATTGTAATTGAATAAAACTAACAAAACAACTTTATCTTCCTTCAACCATGTGTCGCAGTAAACTTTGAATTCATAGAAGAATGTTAAAGTACTCACTCTACAAAATCCCTCTTCACACAAAATACTTGTACAATCAACTTTGTATAACACTAAACAAACAAACAAAAGTTTTACAAATTCCATATTGTACGCGTCAGCATTTCACTACACTATAAATGAAACAATAAACTTATCTATTCGGTGAAATAATTACTCTGTTCGATCGATTATCTAGGCCCCTATTATATGATAGTCTAATCGATATAAATTTTGTTCGGCTTATTACTGCTATAGTTAGTAGTTTATAAATAGCTATTCACATGTTTGCCCATATAATAAACCTGGTGTAATATCCACTGATTTTTTTTTTTTACGGAAATAAAACCAGATTTATGCAGATGACAGGCAAGAAATAAAGTGGTATATTCTGAATTCATGTGAAAATGAGTACTGCGGATTACGAATGCTTTGAGAATATCCGCCTGTATGATACATTCGTAGAAAGATAAATATCGAAAGATAAGTTATGACAAGTGATTGTTATTGGTAGGTTGTAGTGCATTAAATCAATGCATTCAAACAATAGTGATACAACTATACTGCACTTTATTGTTTAGCTAAAACAGGATTAAGTAGGTCGGGGTGGTGAAATAAAACGAGACAATAAATTAATATTCATTTATTTAATAGGTGTTAAAAAGTCATCATAAGTCACAACCTGCCAGACCATGTCTGTATTTCCGTCACTTTCAAATAATTCTAATTGCTGTAGTTTTTATTGAGTTTATGTTATAAGTATCACTGTTATCTTTAAACTAGCTGCTCCCGTGCGGCTTCATCCGCATGAATCCACATTTTACGCCTGACTATTGTTTCCAAATCATTCACCCCCTAAATTAAATAGCGTGAAAATATATAGCCTATAGCGTGCCGTAAGTGTAGGGCTTTTTAATAAAAAAAGAATTATTCAAAAATATGCTGTAATTCTAACATCTTAGGCAACAAAGAAGTGTGTGTTTACGCTTTATTATATTACTAGCTGTTTCCGTGCGGCTTCATCCGCGTGGAATTATAAAAACTTTATTTTATTATTTACATTTGTGACATTCTCAATTGCAAATGTCAAATGCACAAATTACAACGATGGCAATTTTGCTTCTTTGATGTTGACAGCAACTTATGGTCTCTTTCCCACATTAAGGTTTTTATCCAATTTATTTACCCGCTAAATTTAATAGCGTGAAAATATATAGCCTAAAGCGTGACGTAATTGTAGGGGTTTTTATAAAAAAAAAAAATTAAAAATTACTGACATCTTACTCCACAAAGTGTGTTTACGCTTTATTATACTCGTATTAGTATAGATAGATTGAGAATTGTATTGAATAAGCACAGTAAGTCGTTTTAATTAAAAAAATTATGAACCTTGCAAATATTTGATCCATGTGTAGAAGATTTTAATTTCCTATTGCGCGTAGTTATCGACGTTATCACAATCTTGTAGATCTCATTGCGTTATCGTTGCGATAAAGATGTATGCTCGAGTACTAACTGTACAAGATTGGGTAAAGTAGATGAGGTCTTGTGTACATTGGGATTTTGTTTTAGCGGAATATTACGCTCATTAGCCTATAGTCTGGAATATTCCTTGAATAGCTGCCGCAATTGAACCAAAAGTTATTCCCTTAACGGTCCTTTAGTAAACGTAGAGAATAGTGAGTGTGACTGTACGTTTTAATATTGGTAAAGCCCCCAACATATGTTACAAATGTGCCGGTTCGACTGGTCAAATACGATCACAAGTGGAAGCAATTCCGCGTTTCGTCTGAAAATGATGCTGTGGTCACTTGACTATTTGGGCGAATTTAGCTGGCCGCTTATAAAGAATACGATCAAACTATTTCTAATAAAAAGTCATTAGCTCCAACATGGAGTAATTGGTAAAAAATAAATAAACAAATCTATTTGAGTGGAACATTTATGACACAATGGAGAAGAATATGAACCGAAAGATACTGCAATATCCAAAAGTCATATATGCCACCGTGGTTGATTAAGCCAAGTCGCCCTTTAGGGTAGGCACCGAGCCCTTCAGTGGGGACGTATAGTGACCTGGTGGTGAATACTTATATAATTCATATTTCATTTATAATTATATGTAAAGCGAGGGTTTTATTAAATTATCTAAGATGAATACGAAGGCGTTGTTTCAAAGATAACATTAAGATATGGGATTGACGCTATCGCTGTAAACAAACTCGGAACAAATTTTCATGCAAACAAAGTACGCCAGAACAATCGCATATTACATACAATAAGTAATTATAACTACAATTTATAGCAACTAGTAAATCATCGAGTAAAACTTACCTATTAGTGCTGGAATGAAATCAAGATTAGTCGAATTATCGGTCTCAAACTTCTTTTTACGTTAACATTATATTATTTTTTTTAAATTTTTTAATCTATGATGTTTTTAGTCTTTACAATGCTAAGATGGGTTTTTATACCTATTTGGATTCGATATAAAAGTGAAATTAATAATAAATAGCATTAAATTAATTTAAAATAATTAAGATTAAATACAGTAAAATATTTTTTCTTTAATGTCATTCAAAGAAACAAACAAGATTGCTATCAGATATTGCCAAAGCAATTACCACGGTGAATGAAAATTAAAATAGATATCTTTATATCTCCCTTATCCATTGCGGTAAGCCTTAGTGCGTCTTCACAATGTCTTGAACAAATCCCGCAATGCACAGCGTCTGTTGGACCAGCATCCGTTCATAAAGAGAGCAACTCCATGACAGTGTTTACTATCAATACTGTCGACGGATAGCTCTCTTCATTAACAGATTATAGGTTGCTTCGTACTCGTACATCTGGAAATTACAATATTATATTGAAATGGTATCTCTACTAATGATAGTTTCTTTTTTATATTATAAGGTGGCAAACGAGCGAGTCAACACCTGAATTCGCCGAAAGGCAAAGCGACTGCTTCCCATAGATATCCGCAATTTCAGATGCGCTGCCTAGCCTTAATTGACAAAGGAATAGACGGCACATAAAGAGGATTTTTACCCCTTCAAATTAAATTCCCCTTTCCATCCTTTTCTATAAGAAAATGGTGGAAAAGTACTAAAATTAGGCCTCCGGCACGCACAATCATCGGAAGAAACGCGGAATTACTTATTTGAGAAACCTGATTGAGTTTCATCTCTAACAAAAAAAGGTCTTTTTTAAGCTCTGGAACTTAGTTTCAGTATAACGAAAGAATAAAATGGATATTTTCGAAATGTTAACACCAAAATGTGTTTGATAATTAAACCCAATATCGACGTTTTTATATCTGCTTCACATTAATTTGACTGTTTATATGTTAAAAATTTTAAGTTTTAAAAAAAAATTCAGTACACATAGCTTCTTAGTAAATTGAGAGGTACAATACAATGCACAACGGATAACGAACAACGCCGATGTGAACCATTTGTACATGGTCAAATATATTTGACATGTCCACATGGTGCTAATATGTGGGTATGCGGTAAAAAGTGATATGCAATAGTGTTACCAGCCTACACTATGACATTTAGGGAAGGCGGGAGTCCTCGGCAAGTGTCAATTGGTTCAGCACGACTTGACGCCATGTTTGAACGTTTTACATTGTCGCCACTGTTTGTTGAACGCTGAGCGCTTGAGACAGATCTAACGGGCCGCTTTACACTAACGGGATACGGTATTTATCAAAAGTCGTTAATTATAAAGACATACAGAATATTTTAGTTATTTCAACAATGACAACATTAGAACACAAATCACTTCTTAGATAGTCTACCGAGTTGAGTTTTCTCTTACAACTTTTAAGATTTTTGGACAGTAAAGGTTAAACTCTTCTAACAAAGGAGTCGATGACTTCGTGAAAATAAAAGATATGCTTTACATAATTCATGTTTTTAACTTATAAGGGCATAACTACAAAAAACTTAGACGTGGTTGACTATGGCCTAGTCACCCTAACTTTAGGGTAGGCTCCGAGCCCCTCGGTGGGGACGTATAGTGAGCTGGTGATGATGATGAAGTTATTTTAATAGATTTTTTTTATGAAATTGACCAATACTAGTTTAATGTGACTAACAGTTTCCGAGGCTAGTTCACTCACACGAAGTTCAATTATCGAGATGTTTCTAAACATGTGAACTGAACTCTCACGATACCCGACTAATTTGATTGTCGGGAGTTGCTCAAGGCAATGCACTGGACCACTACTACATATTACAAATTTTCGATGTGCAATTTTCGAATTTTATATTAATTTCGAAATTCGAGAAAAAATGGCATGAAATATTTCAGTATGCAGCCAATCAATCGGTCAAACCCAAATTACTCTAATTGAGCGGCGTCATCAGAAATCGAAATTGCTAAATTTCCTGTAATGTCATGAATGGATGGAACTGACGATAGGGTTAACGTTATAACGTGTGCTTTTTCTGAAGATTGCATAAAGTACATAGTAAGCTTTTTTCGCCTACAAAAAAAAAATCAATTTCAAAATTCCATATGCATACAAAATGTATTTAAAATAGGTCGCGCGTTGCATCACGTCGCCTCCAAGTTACGTCGGACAATCGGAACAAATAGCTCGACCAACAATGGTGTACGACAATATGCATGCTAATGGGCCAAGTTTTAAGACAATTCGTAATGTGTCAAGCGAGATTTCTAAGGCATTTGCGTTTGAATAGCACTAGGACGGGGCTAGAGCTAGCCGTTTGTTCTCAAAACCTGCAGGGATACTGACAGAGAAACTGAGGTCGCAAACTAAGTATTAATTATTCATACTTAGTGTAAGATAAGCATTCACGACCACAATGAAATTTTAAGCAGTAAGGAAACTTTCCCAAACTGTCGTTACTTTAATATCGTATATTACCGTGAAGTATGTTTAACAAATTGCCAGACGATATAAAAAATTGTAACAGTATTAATATTCTCAAAAATAAACTCAAATTGCATATTATTGCCGAACTATTATAAACTCTTTTCAGTTGCCTATAGGTATATTTTATTTAATTTAGATTATTTCAAGGCTTGTTTTTGATTTACATTTACTAATCATACCTAAATTTTATGTGTTCCTACATTATGTACCTACCCGCAAGCTCATAATTACATTGTACATATTTAAGTGTTCTCATTGTAAGCGGAACCTTATGTTTTTTATGAGAATAAATATATTTAAACCTAAGTAATAACCCTTGGAATAAAGGACTGTCCAGAGTGTTTTAACGGTGTATCTAGTCTGACTTATTGATTTTTTTTAATTAGTTTTTTTGTTTGGTCTTAGGTACAACTTACATTGTCCTATCTATGTACAAAGTATAATTTTAATTGGGTACTACACTGTGCGTGACTGGCTGTAAACATTTACTATCAGCGAACATTGTTTCTGAAATGAAAAAAAAAATCGTTTCTGATTTCCTCTCGAAGTCTGCTTATTGGGAGATTTCCTTTAAGCTCCAATAATTACGAAATACCAGGGGATAAGTTGCCTATAAGTTTCCAGTGCAACTATAAGTAAGCAGTGATTAATTTATATATATAAAAGAAAGGCGTGTTAGTTACAACATTTATAACTCAAAAACGGCTTTACCGATATGGCTGAAAATTGGTGAGGAGGTAGCTTAGAGCCAGGAATCGTACATAGGATACTATTTATTCCGTTCGACAGCGATGGATGGATGCATGTTTGTTAGAGTTTGTAGCCTAAACGTGTAAACGGATTTCGATGAAATTTGACGTGACGAGACGTGGAGGATAGTCAGATAGAACACATAGGCTACTCACTTTTGTTTTTATTAATTCCACGCGGACGGAGTCCGGGCGAAAACTAGTAACGTAAAATTCATAAACACGAATGTTTACAATGTACGATCGATGGATTATTGTTGGAAGGTTTGAGAACGACTTTCAATGAAATTTGGCATAGATATAGAACAAAGTATGGAAGAATACATAGCTATGTTAGTTATTTAAATTCCGTGTAATCGCGGCCGCTTACAATACAAAAGTAGGCTGTTTGAATTATTAGTATGAAACACCACTTTCAAACACGAAAGCTTTTCACGTAATGAAAATAAAATTCCGATTTCCTATAAGGAATGCTAACC
>LD688989.1:2550018-2566718 GCA_003118335.3 Papilio memnon
AGTGTGTGTTTACGCTTTATTATATTAGTATAAGTATATAGATATAGATACAGGAGCTATTTACGAACGGCGCCGGAGTCGAGTTTTAAATATAAACTGTTCACATGACTGCGTATTTTGTCATCTATATTGGTCCAACGTAATTTTTGTTTACAATTTACCCTTATTTATTAAAAAATACACAATTACAAGGGTTAATAATTTTCCCAATAATTTAGAAATGGTTCTTGTATTTATGGAACTTCGTGTTTTGTTATATAGTAAATGCGAAAGTTTGGATGGATGGACGTTGCTATGTATCTTCAGAACGGCTCAACGTATCTCGCTGACATTTGGCATAGATGTAGAATGTCTGGAAGAACACATGGGCTACTTTTGTTTTTAATATGTTTTTTTTATTTCCAGCCAGCAAGTCGTGATAAAATGATGTCGCGATCTGCTTTCGTGCTCGCTGCGGTCGGTCTCGGTCTATCCACGTTCAGCGTGCGCCAAATGATCCTCCACCAGACCAGAAGAATCTAGAAGCTCGCCACAAACAACACACGGAGCATTTTTAGCACCCATTAGATCGCTTCATCCATCCCAATTGAAGCTCGTGTTGTTGAATAAGAGAAAATGATTTTGTTTTCTGTTACGCGTCTTAGACAATTTGAAGAGAATGAATGATTTTAATGTAGGCGGAATATTAAATTGTCCATTAGATTATTTTTGTGCTGTGTACTGAAGGTGATCATTTTTTTTTGTTCTTGAAAAAAAAAATTAGAAAACACGCATAATGTACAGAGACATTTTGCTTTTAGTCGCTTTGTAATTTGCTGAACGAACGGTTATGAAAATTAATTTAAGTTATAATTATTGTATGGACGAATCTGTAAGTAGTTTGATTGGTTGGATATTTAAATGGAGAAAGTGTCTTGCAATCGTTCTAATTGTGATGGAAACCAAATAAACATATATACAGACAGTTTTCTTTTATTTAAAACAGCGTTTACCAAAAAGCCGTGTTATTAAGCCCGCTACACACGTAGTTTTTTTCTGTCAAGTTTTATTTCAGTTCTCAGTTTTACCTACACACGTTAGATCTTTCTAGAGAAAAAAAGAAAAAAGTAAAAGTAAACAATTTATTCAAATTAAATTACAAACAAAACACCAACGATACTTCAAACATCGTATATAAACAAATGCTCATTAATACAATATTTACACTAAATGCAATTAAAAATAAATTACTGAAATAGCAAATATATAATATTTTCCTCTCCAGTGAATGACATGGTTTACAAAAAAAATGTCTATTTAGAAAATCTGCATATTTCAGAATTTACACATCTATTTCACTAGTTTTGATTGAATAAGGAATATAAACATCTTGATTTATAGCAAAATACATATTATGCTTTCAAATATCTACTAAATTGTTACAAACTATTACTACCTACTATTTATTAGTCACATCAGAATTCAATTCGTAACTCACAACGAATATTTTACCACAAAAAAAATTAATAATAATTCCTCAAACTCAGTTTAAATTTGTGCTACACAAAACCAAACACTACACAAAAACCACACAATTGAATGTCTAGTTACATTAAAGTTCTATTCATAACCTCTATGGGAAGATTTAACAATTAAAACTCCATAAACAGTTAATATTACGATCAAATACATTATGTAACTTGAGGAGATCGAGGTAGAAATTAGGTACTTTAATGTTGAAATGACATGAACTTATTGACATTTTTAAAGATTAACTTTAGGAAAATATTAGTGTGGACGAACTTTAATACTTATTTCTATAACACTACAGACATTTTATCTACACTGGCTAGAAACATGCAACGACCACTGACCAAAGCCTTGGGTATAGCACGAAAATTTGCGAAAAAGTATTCGTAACGGCGACAAAACTTTTGCTCCTATCGGGCGAAAAGTAAATTGACAAACATACAAATTTCGTCGATGATGTTACTAATTCTTTCTCGCAAACCTCCGTTATACAACCACAATGTCAAGACCCGAATCTTACTTCTCTTTGAAAAGGAAATTTTGTGCAGATATTTTGTTAGTGCACATTGTCAATAGTGCAAAGCTCTACAGACAGATTCTAATCAACTTGTCACGAAACTTGCACCAATATTATTCAAATAACTTAACTATTATTCTTATAACTTAATTGTTTTAATCTACATTTAAATAAAAATTAAACATTATTTAAGTAACATTTAGTCAACAATGATTGTGATGTTATTAAACAATTGTACATCTGGTAGTTATAAAACAATATTTTAACTTTAAATTCTTTTAGAAATATAATTCACGTTCCATATCAGATATCGAAACGCAATGTTCATACAGTCCAGTTTAAATTACACCAATCCAATGGAAACGCATATGCATTCTAGTATGGCTTTACCATCCTTCGACCACGTTACCACTTAACTATGGGTGTGATCGTGGTCAAGCGCTGATTTTAACAATCATAAAAAAAAACAATCGTTGGTTTCGATTGCTACACTGGTATAATGTAAAATGGGCATTATTTAATGCCTCGTTCACACTTGGCGAGGACTTAGACAGCAAAGTCATGGAATAGATTCACTGGCGACAGCTTTATTATGCAAGTTGAATGCTAGTCCTGGTGTAGACAAGTGTGAACCAGGCATAAAATCCGAATCTAAGTGTATAGGAAGATAGGGATTCAAGGACTTCTAAATACGGTAGATATGTCCTTGAAGACGTGGCGCTATGGCCGCTTGAAGTAGTGCTCGTCGATGCGCTTAGCGAGAGCTAACAACGAGTCGTGTCGCCGCACGATGTCCGCCAGCCTGCGGCACGGCAGCCGCGTTGTTATTATCGTGAACACGTGTCCGAACACCAGAGCGTCCAACTCTGTAGGACTGTTGACAATTACAATTAATATAAAACAGTGGACGGCAAAGATATTACACGAAGAATCTAATATGAACATAACAATTGAAAGCCATTTCTGTTAGTTTAGTAAACTTCTATTATATTTAATTAGTTCAACTTAATGAGAACAATCTGGTAGCATGTTCTTGGAAAGCTTGAGTAGATCAGAGCCGCAGTTAAAGCCAAAGAGCCACGCTGCTCTGGACTTACATATTGAGATTGTTACGGTAAAGGAAAACATAGTGATGCGACCTGCACATATCTGCGAAGAAATTCAAAGATATGTGTGATGTTAAGCCGTTGTGCGGCGTGGTTGACTATAGCCTAGTCATCCTTAACTTATTGCCTATCCATTTATAGAGGTCAGTGACAATCTTATCCTAATAAAGGCATAAAAATCGTAAACTAATACTAAACTAAATGAATAGTTATATAACAGATGGAAAAAGACAAAAGGACGGTAAAGGAGTTGGGTTCTTGTTATAGTAAAAATTAAAAATGTACTACCGTGATGACTAAATACAAAAATAAATAACATAAACATGAATATGTACACTTACGCAATGAGACGTTTATTCAAAGCATCCAAAACCAATACGATTAATTTCGCAACTTTCGAAAACAAAAATTTTCATATAAACATATAAAAATTTATTTAAAAAAAATGCAAATATCTTTAATACCAACACTCGAATTTCGAATATAAAAAAAAAGGTTATTAACAATATTAGTAAATCTCGACATAAACCAAATAATATGCCATTAAATTTGGAAACGGATTCGGGAAGCGTATAAAAATAAAGATTTTTTTAATGCAGCTTATTTTTTTGTTCTTCTAAAGTTCCAATAATCATTCAACTTCGGCAACTTCAACGCCGCCGCTAACAATGACGTTCTTCTTACGCAAACAATCCATAAAATTATCTAATGTTAATCCTTCGTTAATAGGACTGCTAATTGACGTACGTCTAGACCCTGAAATATTACTGACAATTACCTTTAACTTTCGTTACTACGCCTTCTTTATAAAAAACTAGATGCGGCTTCATTCGCATGATATTAAAAACTTTATTATTTAGATTCCGTTCAAATGTCAAAGTTCTAATGCTCAAACGCCAACGAAGGCCTTTGTCATTGGCTAAACGTTACCATGGCAATCATGCTTCTTTGCTGGCTTGTTGTTCCTTTCCCGCATTTCAGTTTTTCCAATTTATTTACTCCCTAAGTTTAATAGCGTGTATATTTGTATACTTAAAGCGTGTCGTAAGTATTTTAAAAACACTCTCTTTATTAAAGAAGAATTATTGAAAAATATACTGTGATTGGTGACATCCTACATAACAAGGTGTATTTACGCTATATTATATTACTAGCTGTTGCTCGCGACTTCGCCCGCGTGAAATCAAATAGTCTATGTTACTCACAGATAAATGACCTTTCTAACGGTGAAGGAATTTTTACGGCCCAGTAGTTTTTGAGTTATTTCAATACATACAAAAATACAAATCTTCCCTCTTTATAATATTAGTATAGACTAACTTTCGTCCGTGACTGTCCGCGTGGAATTGAGAAAAAAGCAAGTATACCAAATCTATACCAAATTTCATCAAGATCCGTTTAGCAGTTTAAACTAACATTCAAGTAAGATAAGTATAAAAATAAAACAAACAAACAAAACATCCGAACCTGGTATCGCGAGTTGCAAGTGACATATCTGAGTATTAATTGATGTATCAGATGATTTTCTTTCGCACCTCATAGTATCCAAATATTCGTATAACTTATTTTGACTGTCAACACAAAAAAAATCAAAGAGTAAAAACCTTTGTAACGTCTAGATTGATATCTACATATTTCGGGGATCATAGGTTAACCGGCGCCCTGGGCGAGAATTCTACGGTGCCCCAAACGAAAAAAGACGCCCCTTTATTCCGGCGCCCTGGGCGAGAGCCCCTAGTTATATTAACCGAGTTAATTACCTATATTCGGATTTCGTAAAACCATTATACTGAGTTAAATCACAATCGTTAGAAACCACTTCTGTTAAACGGTTATCGGTCACGAGTCCATCACTATCGGTCACATCTTCCTCATTAATTACTTGTATCAAATCTTCACCATTACCAATCGAATAAGTTTTATTCGTCATATTATTCTCTTCAATTGTTTCCAAGTATTTATTGATATTATCCAAAGTAACGTAATTACATTCTTCAGTTAAACCGGAAATAATTTCAAAATCGTTCTTTTCCATCACGATAATTTCCTTTTCCGCAATAATTGTCTCTGCTTTTTTGACAATATCATCAACTAATTCATAAAGGAATTCATAATTATCATAGTTCGGGTAATTACAAGGTTCGTCATATTTACAAGAGACTTTCCCTTCTTTAGATGTCATTATTATGATTTGTTTTGACGCAAAAGGTTTGAAGCCTGAATAACCAGAAGATTTTTTAGGTATTTGAAAAGAAAAAAATGACTAAAACCATTTTAGACATCACTAGATTGCTGATGGATATTTAAACAAAGGGCAACACGACTGTAGGATAATCTGTATTAAAACCTGTGTTGCCATATAGAAAAAAAAACTTAGTTAAATATGTCATTAAAGATTAAACAAATGAAAATTATAAACTAAACTACATACTTAATGAATCAAAAATGCAATAACCGAAAACATCTCTAGAATTGGCTGTAATATCGCGGTTCGATTTCTTGAGACATAGCTTGGAACGTTTTATGTTATTTCGAATAATATTCGGTTCCGGCGACAGAGATCTGCGGAACGAGACTCGTGACGCTTGCTTCAATAGATACTCTTCTTGTGGCTAAACGACAAAATTTTAATTGTATCATTCCAGATCATTTTTTTTATCTGTGCGAATTTTCATTTAGATCTTTAATATTAGTACGAGTATGTTTAAGTTACTCACCGTTAATGGTAATTGTGTAAGATTAGTCATTCTCATAAGATGTCTGAGCAGGCAGCTTGTTATAGGTTTAAACATTTGTATAGCTTTAGGGCCGGTAGCGGACAGGAGTGCTCTGATGTGACCATATGCTAGAGCATCAAGAGGAGTTGGACTAAAGGGGAAAGGTAAAACGGGAAAAGGAAAATTAATAAAGGCATACACCTTTAAATTTACTTACCTAATGTTACTAAGATAATTCCCATCTAAAATCATCTTTTTTTTCTTTCCTTGTTTTATGTTCTGGATAGGTAGATTTTTAATCGAAGTTAATAAGTATGTAATTTAAGTTAGTACTTACGTTGCGAAGAAGTAGTCCCTTTCGCCGAGACGTTGACTCAAAGAATTACAACACTGTTCAACCTGAAACAATTATATAACATTTTACTAAAATACTCATAGCAAGTGTAGCAAATGTAATTAAAAAACTCAAAAACTACTAAGCCATTTTCAAAACTACTTTCACCAGAAAGCTACATTATCACTAAACTAGCTATTGCTCGCGACTTCGCCGGCGTGAAATTAAAAAATATAGCATATGTTACTCACAGATAAATAACCTTTCTAACAGTGAAAGAATTTCTTAAATCGTCCCAGTAGTTTTAGAGTTATTTCAATACAAAAATACAAATCTTTCCTCTTTACAATATTAGTATAGATGACATAGGTTATATTAATTACAATTATTTTTAAATCCCGGGCAAATAAAGTGAAGAGCAAAAGTGCACTATAAATATCACTTACATCAGCTAAAACTTGATCCAAAGTCTTATCATACCAGTGCAATGCTTTCAATCGTTTTATAATGGTATTCCTCTTCGAACGAGTCTGTAACCAGCCTAATGGCCATGGGTATACAGAGGCATTCCGTACACGTGTCACCGCATTGAATGTGTCATTATCCACCCATGATATGTACAGCTGTGGGAGATGTAAAACATTTTCACACATTGAAAATTAACTTAGCCATGCTCATCTTGACAGGAACACTGCCAAGGTGAGCACTGCCTTCCATTAAGGTGTATTAGTAGTATTGACCTCAAGTACAGTCAGCTACACAAATATGTTTACATTCACAAAGCTTCAGTGTCTTGCAAACATCTTCAATTTCAAAAACATGTATGGATGTATCCATCCATATTCTTCCGATTATTAATATATGCTTATAACAAATAAGAGCATTTTTGTTTTTAAAAGCTTATACAAGTTTGTAAAAGTACATATATATAATATATATTCATGCAGCTGACTGTACAAGAGTGTGCACACACAGTAAGTAAGCTATCGAAATCAAAAGAGGCTAAACATTTGGGCAATAGTTTAGTTTCAGGTGCACATTCTTAATGTCATATTAGAGAACAAAAAATCAAATAATCTAACATATATATGTTTATCTACTTAAGGAATTTAATCATACCTCAGCATTAACAAGGACATTAGTGATAAGACTCATATATGCCCTCATCTCAGCCTTCTCCTCGGTAGACAAACGACCACATAGTGTTACACCTTTATTGGCTGCAAACTGCACAATAGGTTCCAACTCGGACACAACAAACGCGCCGCACTTTATAAATGGTACTCGGCCAGACGGCGACATGAATTCCGCATTCCAACGCATCTCCACTTCAAACGGAAGATTGCACATCTGTAAATAAATTATTAATTGGTAAATGACATCTGAAGATCCACTAATCGTTCCGACTTAAGAGTGCCTATAAATTCTCAATCTCATCATCTCAATTATTAGTTAGAATCCACCCTAATGATAATGTCAATGACAAAATGAAAAACAAACAGGCACAAAATACCATTCCTTATAGCCTATCTGTTTATAAGGGCCAGTGTGATCACATTTTTTTTAAATGAAATGATAACTGATCTAAAGGGCACCTTATATAATAAGTTGAAAAGTTACAGGTGCATTCTATAATAAGTAATCAAGTATAATATTGTCCAAATTCATAAATTTTCTCATAACTGTAAACCAAACACCACCATCAGTTCAAATTTAGACTCTTATTGCTATTTTCTTATTAAAATATCAATGTACCTTTAAAAATGCTTGAACCGCAAGACAACTAGCATTATCAGGTAGTAAAATTTGTTCAACTTCATATGGCTGAAATAGCTTGACATTGCTGGGCCATGGCTCTTGAGCTGTAATAATAATATTTAATATTTTTAATGCAATATTAATAAAACAAGAAAACATATATTATTTACATAAACAAGCAATACTTAATTTAAGGAAACACTAAAAACTCAACACTGACACTGTTTTATGAATTCCGAGCAGAGTACTATAGAAATGAGAATAATCCCTTCAAGGTTGGTCAGGCCATTTAAGCCACAGGAGGTGACAAATGAAAAATTAACTTATTCAAGTGGTAACACAAACACAGCAATATAAAAAAAACTCTAAACTCTGTAATAATCTTGTCATAAATAGATATTTTAACAGAAAATTATATTTGAATTATTGCTCAATGATTTTTTTATATGTAAATAAATTGTTTAATATAAAAGCATGTTATCACAGTAAACTTCATTTTTAAATTCAGGTTTTTTATCAAACTTGTTTTTTCATTTTTATTATTTGTAAAGATCCAGTAAATAGTCCTAACGAAGCCAGGATTCAAAGAGACAAAGATGTTACTTTAGGTTATAACAAAAACCAACACTTTTCAAGGCAATAAATTATTTCCTGTGTATTATAAAAACTCCAGTAGCAAAGGGACTAACTGTATGGTTTAAAATCACACACAAATCTGTGAATTTTGAATACCAAATACAAATGGGTCGCCATCCATTTTCATAGTTCAGGACGCAAATAAGGTGGAGATAATGATGTAAGCTTAGCACTCACAGAGATATGGGGCACCCTGCATCTATAATTAAGCGATAGCAGTGTAAACGACGAATAAAAATAGAATATACTTTAATTATGTAACTTATAGTAAAACAAACTTTCATGTTATAAATAAGAAATGTACTTTATTACCATTGAGTGAAGTCATTATGGACTCCTTAAGTGACATCTCGGGCATTACTTAATTACCAATTTACTCTATACTATTTTTGATGGTGAATGAAGATATGAAATCAAAAACTCTAATTCGAATTTGAACTCGATTTCAATAATTTTTTGAACACATGACATATCCTGTCATTTTTTTTTAATTGACAGAGTATGACAAATATCGATGGTTGTTGATTTGAATGAAGGTTGTAAATGTAAAAAAATATAAATTGTGACCATGGGAAAAGATAGCATTGCAATCTTCAGTATCTATGAGGTTTGGGGGATTCAAATCCTATGAAACTCTGAAACAGAATTGTCGCTACTGTTGTATTTTCACATTCGCTAGACAAGATTATCCTCATACTTTACCTACTTTCTCTCGTGTAAAAAATCACTAGAAAAAGAATCCTATAATAAAATAAATACCATACTCGTACCCATATGAATAAGTTTAGTCATGTTATTCCCAACACAAGACACATTATTGTTCAGTAAATTGATTCCAAAAGCAAACTCTTCATCAAAGTAGTCAAAGGGTCTTTCTAAAGGTTCGTTTGTTCCATTTGTCAACAGAGTGGATTTTGATTGAATAAACTCAGTGTATCTTTCAATTATAACTTGGTCAACCTTTAAATTTGAAGACGAATTCACAGTTGGTGGAGATCTAAGACCTAAATCTGAACAAAGATACTCAATAAGTTTTATGTTATTCACTTCAGATTTTGCACTCTCCAACATTTTAACAATGTTTCGAGTAATTGAATGTTAAATAATAATGAAATACTGTAATAAATTTTAAATAATCATTTGATATATGTCATCACACTTGGCATTTTTAATTTTCATAATGAACAATGACAGAATTTTAATAGGAGTGGAATTTTCTCTATTTTCTTTACAAAATATTTTTCAAATCCGATTCACTATGTACTCTTTGTCTTCAATTCTTGTTGAACTCATAACTCTTTGATGTAATTGTTTGACATATTACGCATCGTTTGCAAAAGGTGTTTTTTAGTTGAAATATAAATATTGGAAAGTGTTACAGATTTAAATAACAGTACTTATCCTAAATAGATCAGCTAAAATAACATCAATTCGCATATAGTGTTGTATTAATCCACTATGGCTGATGTATTGGACATTGAAAATTCCGAAGAATTTGAGGTTGACGAAGACGGTGAACGTAAGTAGCGTCATTGAAATTTATTTATTCATAAATAAATAAAATCGTTGCTCTCGCGCTAAATGATTAGTGATAATTTTATAACTGTTTTAAAATAGGTTTGATTTGTTGTAGAGGGAATTGCAAGACTTAAAGAGAAGGCGCGAAAACGTAAAGGTCGTGGATTTGGTAATGAAAGCGGTGGCGGTGGTGCAGTAGAGCGCGGAAATAGGGGAAGGTAAGAAGAAAATGGGTGGTTATTCACAAAATAAATAGATCTATTTATGTATTTGTATCTTATTTTAGATATGACAGTTTGGCCCCGGATGGTGATGGTAATACCCCAGGTCCACAGAGATCAGTTGAGGGTTGGATTTTGTTTGTCAGCAATGTCCATGAAGAAGCCCAGGAAGAAGACATACAGGTAGGAAACACTTTTTAAAAAATATTGTCTTTCACATAAAAAGAGACATAGTATTATTTGGGGATGTTGCCATTTGTGATAAAGAATAAAGATAGTCTATGTTACAAATGTGTACTTTCTTTCAGAATCAGTTTTCAGAGTTTGGTGAGATCAAAAATATACATTTAAACTTGGATCGCCGCACTGGATTCTTAAAGGGATATGCTTTAGTGGAATATGAAACATACAAACAAGCTGCGGTAAGATTTACTACTACATATAGTATTGTTGGTGGCACAGTTACTGCTTCACCAGACCAAACCATAATCTATATATGTCCAGATACTTGCCTTGTGTTTTTTGTTTTCAAATTTCATATGTACATTTTGAGTCTATCACCCAACTGTCTAGTCATGCATAGGTTCCTATGAGCTTACATAGAGGTACACTACTCAATTTTTAGTTGTGCAACGAAACAGTTGTATCAGCTGAGAAACAATTGACAATCGCACAACAGTTTTGAGATTGTTTAGTCAAAGTTGTGCACCCGCTCTTATCTAACATTTTATGATAAGGTAACTCATTGTGATACAACCTACACATATTTGCAAGGAAATTTAAAGATATAAGTGAAATTAACCAGTGGGCCAGTGTAGTTGACTAAAGCCTAGTCATCGATACTTATGGGCAATTCAATTATCTAAATAATTCTAATATTTTTCAGAGTGCCCGTGAGTCACTAGATGGTGCTGATATATTGGGTCAATCAATCTCAGTTGACTGGTGTTTTGTTAAGGGACCAACTAAAACCCACAAGAAGAGGCGATAAATATCTTGTATTCATTAACTAATACACATTTGAGTTATGTATTGCACTTATAAGTTGAAACTATTGGTTTCAATTGTAACATCTATGTCTAATATTTTATTAAAAGCATAACATGAAGTGAAAATATAGCAGATACAAAATTAAAAATGTATTAGTGTACTTGAGTTAAAAGATATTTGTTTTCTTATAGCTTTATATATAGCGTAACACCAAAGTGCTTTGCATAACTCTGTGTAATGTCTATTACTTAGGCATAAGGAAATATAAATAAGTCTTTCTATACATTTTGTTTTATTTCATTCATGTTAGGACTACAAGGCGAGAAAATAAACGAAACAGCGAGTTTTATCGAACCTTGGTGTATAAACCATGCAAACAGGTAAAATGTAAAGTAAAATGGCACTTTGCAATACAGATTTGCATATAGAGTAGAGCACTAACTTAGAATTTAGACAAACTTTCATAGGTTATTGAAGCAAAAGAATTTTATATAAAATAAATATTACAATATAAAGAGGAAAGATTTGTATTTTTGTATGTATTGAAATAACGCAAAAACTACTGGGCCGATTTTAATATAAAATAAATGCAAGTGTGAACTTTATGCAGTAAAAATCAAATCAATATATATGTATTTTTAACACTGCACACCACTGACGTTTGTGTAAGTGTTGCCAAGTCATTGACTTTATGTTGATAGATTATAAATTGTTTTTAAAGGGCAAAAAAATAAAAGATTTGTAACTTTTCTTAAGTTTATGTTATACTCAAGCTATTGAGCTTGCATTTGAGGCGATACGGGGCCACAGATCAGCGCACTCTTTGGCCACAGGTCCGGTGATGGCAGAGCCTTTCATTTCTCCTTTGTTGTTTACTATGACGCCTGCATTGTCTTCAAAATATATGAAAATTCCATCCCGCCTTCTAAACGGTTTCCGTTGCCTGATGACCACTGCAGGCATTACCTGAAATTAAGAATAAAGTATGTTAATGTATTAGTAGTGTGTAATTAAAATACTAAAAATGTTTGTACATTAAGTCACTTCAGTCAGCCAAGGTATATCTACAGACCTTTTAGGGAGGTTCAGGTAATAAATTTAGCGAAACCTTTGGCATATCATCATGTTACAGATTTATTAATGAGGAGTGGTGAACTAATGGCACCAAAATTTTTGCCATTTCACTGTTTAAATTCATTATATATGCTATGGAATATATGCAATAGTCACAGTCAAAATTATTTGATGGCATAACAATGACCTCTTTAATAATTTTTTAAGTTAAATGGCATGTTAGTGTAAACATCTGCAACCCCTAACAGATAATCTTAATTTTTGTTGTTAAATCTGTTGGTAATTGTTGTCACACCATAGTTATACATAAAAATCTACCTTAGACATACCTTATATGAATGCTTTAAAGAACATACTTTCTAACCAAAATACACAATACAGTTTCACTGTACACAAATTATGTAGATATTTCACCCAAATATATAGTTATTTTTGAGTTTACCTTTTTCCTGAGTTCAGGTTTGCCTTTCTTGACGGTGGCTACAATCATGTCACCAGAGCCGGCAGCTGGGAGCCTGTTCAGGCGACCCTTGATACCTTGCACAGCAATCACATAGAGGTTCTTTGCTCCTGTAATAAAAACACATGTTTACAATTTTGATATGGTAGGTGGCAAAAAGGAAATAAAACGGATAAACATTTGTTTATACATTTTTTTTAACAACCTTTTTGTTGAAAACATTATGTCAATTTAATTATATTTGTGTGGGTAATACATTTAAAAATTGTTTTACATGCTTAAATTGTTAATGACATTTTTGTTAAAATTCTTTCGAGCATGTCAACATGTGTTTATTATTGAAACTATAGTTCTGCAGACTGAACAACCTCAGACACAGCCAAGGAAGAAATCATTATATTTCATAAAATAACGTATATTTGATCATCATCGGTGTGTTCAGTCACTTCAGTAGTAATTGTAGGTTATTAATACAAACAAGTAGAAAGATTTACCTGTGTTGTCGGCGCAGTTTATAACGGCACCCACTGGTAAACCCAGTGAGATACGGAACTTCGCTCCAGCGGAACCACCACGTCCTTAAAAACAAAAAATATGCACACTTTAACATCGTTCACTAAAACACTTTTAGTACGAAAACATTTAGATACCAAAAATAAACGCGCATTATAGACAACAAACACATCGACATATATTCTCAACATTTTTAATTGTAATTTTCTATGATATGGGACTGATTACAACGGATATTTTATAATTCACAAACCTCTCTTAGACATTTTGTTGTGTCACTTTTTAAAAGAGGGATTCAAAAGGAGCGTGACAGAGATGAAGTTAGCATTCTGTGTTACCAATTAAAACGCTATAATTCTCCCAACTTTTATGCTATAATTGTCTTGAAGTTGCCACTTCAATATATTCAATGGATATAAGTTTTGCAAAAAGTATTTGTAACAAACAAATAGGTAATTAGTTTTTAATTTTACGTGGGAATACGACTTTTGTTTTATTTTAAACAATGTTTTGTAAGTAGGTTCTGATCTTTTCACAATTTTATTTTTCCTTATTATGAGTGGTTTAAACAAAAATTTGAAAAGGAAACGAGAATTAGGCAATTTGCTGAAAATTTTAATCTGGTTTCCTATTTTTACGAGCTTTTATTCACTTTTTACATACTGATTATTATACGAGCTAGCAAAAAAAGTGTTGGTCATTTTCGTAATATTTTAATGTTAATAATAATCTGTGAGTTCATTGTCATATTTCAATGCGGCTTGTCATTTGTCATTACAATACAAAATTTTGTTAGAAAAGTTTTCAATTTAACGTTTCATTAATTCCAGCTAAATATAAATAAAAATGGCTTTCATGGGTGATATGATAAGCCCTTCACCGTTATGGCAAAACGGGCCATCTCCTGGTGCTTTCTATAATTTCCCTGGAAATTCAAATCATGGACCTTCGAGCCACACTAATCAGGATTTCAGAGCCCAGTAAGAACAGTTACTGATTTTAATGATTATGCTTAATTCCCATTAAATATTTATTTAATTAAAATAATTCTGATTTGATTGTTTCAGCTCAGCAGCTCCTATAACCACAACCACTACTGTTATTGGCATAAAGTTCGATAAAGGATGTGTAATTGCGGCCGATACCCTCGGATCTTATGGCTCTCTCGCTAGATTTAGAGATTGTCCCCGTGTATTAAAGGTCAATGATCTTATTCTTCTTGGTTCTGGTGGAGATTATGCTGATTATCAATATCTGAGAGATATCATTGAGCAGAAAATGTGAGTACAAGATTTTTATCAATGAATAAATTGTAAACTAAGCTAAACTCTTCTAACATACTAAAAATGTCAATGAATTAAATTATGTGCTGAAATCATTGCCATGTAAACATAGTTCTACTACAATTTTTTGTTTGACACCCTGTTAGAAAGATTAATATTCTTTTATATTCCCACCCTTGTAGTATTCAATTTAGAGATGTATATGTATAGATGTATAATTTTGAATAACAACAAACGTCAATACATTATCTCTTAGTATTGACGAGCAATGTGTTGGAGATGGTCTGCAGCTGAAGCCCAAGTCGCTGCACTGCTGGCTCACACGAGTGCTTTACAACAAGCGCAGCAAGATGGATCCTTTGTGGAGCAACTACGTTGTTGCCGGCATTCAGGTAACTATTGTATTCATATCTATGATAATATGTAATGTCCTTTTCAATTTCCAATGTCTGTCTGCAAAGCTGTGTTTGTTTTGAATAAGCAATTACAAGACTGGTCAGGAATTTCAAAGGAAGGTAGTCCATGAAAGTGTGAACATTGCAGGCTACTTTTTTTTTTAAATTCTATGCTGAAGTGGCAAGTGGCCATTAGTATAGTTGTAATTGCTAGATGGTAAGACAGATGAAGGTATAGGACTCTATTATTTTAATTACACACAAACCTAATTGTGAGGAACATCCAGTAAAAAATATAATAGTAACTAAAACTAAGTGTTATTTTGTATGTAGGATGGTGAGCCATTCCTCGGTGCTGTGGACAAGTTAGGTACAGCTTACGAAGATGCTGCGATTGCAACGGGTATGGGCGCGTACATGGCAACACCTTTGCTGCGTGATGTGCTTGACAAGGGACCGTTGAATGAGGAATCAGCTAAGTATGTATTTATTTTGTTATGTCTTAAATGTACATTTTATATTGTTATCTACAACTTATAAATTGCTTTTGGGGATAAAATACTTCTTTAAAATTTTTATTTGTTCAATAAATGTAACATTAAGCATGTATTATGTTAGCATTAAGAAAATGTAGATGCTTTTAAATTTTGCAACTATGTTTTTACTGGTAACTTTAAGTGGCATTTGGTATATATTTAAAACTACTGTCTGTCTAACAATTTCACACCTTTTTCAGTAATTATTAACCAAATTTGAATCATCAAATAAGTGATTACTAATACTAATATTATAAATGCGAAAGTTTAGATAGATAGATGGATGTTAGAGTTTCTAGCGGAAACAGCTGAATGGATATCGATGGAATTTGGCATATATGTAAAGCATAGTCTGGAAGAACACATGGCTACTTTTGTTTTTTAATTCCACGCGGACAGAGTCGCAGGCAAATACTTTAGTTAATTTTTACTTATGAATATAATTTTCCAGAGCATTAGCACGTAAATGTATGGAAGTGTTGTACTATCGCGACGCGCGCTCGTTCCCGCGCTACCAGCTGGGCGTGGTGACGTCAGCCGGCGTGCGCGTCGAGGAGCCCACGGAGATCGGACAGAACTGGTCCGTCGCTCACATGATACACATGAAGTGAACATGTAAACTTACCAATAAATGATTTCTTTATATATTTAACTGTGTTTTATTTAACAACGAGCTGTCGCCCGCAAACTTCGTTAGCGCATAACATACCCGTGTGCATCTACCTTTTAACAGCTGCCTTCCTGTCAAAGTCCCGTCTAAATCCGTCCATCCTTTCCAGAGATAGCGGTCCGGTCGCCATTTTGACAGCGCGCAATTAAAAAAAAATGTAGCCTATAATATGCCTGTCTATGTCAGTTATCCTCGAGTGAAAGTCCCGTTAAAATCTGCCCAGCCGTTTAGGAGATTACCCGGAACAAACGCGGCTTACGGACAGACAAAATTTTTTTTAATGCGATTTTCGTTATCAGCAACGCAAATACATCATCTTCCCGTAACCTGGTATTTTTCTTTTAATATTACAAACAGACACTCCAATTTTATTATATGTATGGATAAATAATATTTAGTAAAATTGAGAAGCAAAAGGTTAGCGTGGTATGTACATGTTATGCGACGAGACAATGGGGACATA
>LD688989.1:2566772-2582747 GCA_003118335.3 Papilio memnon
AGGCTGATTGGAACATAGAAAAACATTTATTTTAAAATACACAATTTTTCTAATTTGTTTTATTTGAAACAATTTTTCAATTAAAAATTTCTTCTAATTATGGCTAATTGATAAATACTATTAATAAATGCATTTTTATTAAAAATGTAACATTATTTACAATTACGAATTAATACTTAATAATTAGAATAATTTATGGACGGAATAATAATGATATCGGAGATAAAAATAGAAAAGATACCTACAAATCTGCTAGGATAAGATATAATTAATTCTTAAGCTATAAATATCTTGTATGGGGAAGTATAATATTTTACACATAAGTCTTAAAATATTCATCTATAAATTCGTTAATCGTAATTTAACGATTAATTAAACTAACCTATAAATAACCTAAAAAATGCTAAGTGTAAGTTTCCATTGCTGAATCGAAAAACTTATCATTTCTTTCAGTTAATACATTTTTGTACAGATGTTTTGACAATGGAACTCACGCTTAAAGCATCTCTAAATTAATGAGTTTATTAAATTCGCTGTCAAAAAGATATCTTCCAAACTTGTCATAAAATAATAATTGTTATTAATGACATAGTTGTTTCAAAAAGTTTTAGCATTTTTATTTTAATTTAATACGATTTCATAATAAAAACGCAAGCTTAACATTTAAATTACTTATCGACACTTATAAATATAGTTTTCTATTTGTATCCGATTTGATGAGCAATTATTCAATTACATTAGATTTACACTAAGTTTAAGATTGTAAAAACGGTATGAAACTGAAAACATTTATTTTTGAGCATAAAACTGACAAATTAGTTAACAAGATTGACAGAACAGTCAGTAAAATGTAGCAAATTATAACGATTTATATTTCTATAGATGCGTTGATTTCAATATTACTCTCTTATGAAAGTTTGTTGTAAAGAAAACTTTTACAACTATCGTAAAGCCATACACGGACATTATACAGATTGGCTGAAGTTGTCGATACCGACTGCAGTTCTCACTTACATCTTTAAACAAAGACCGATGGAAAGTTCTAGAACTCCAGAATGTGTCCATTTTAGAACTGTAGTATCTGGTTGATCCAGTCGCGGAATGCGGAGATGCGCGTGTAGACGCCGGGCTGGTTGGGCTCCGCGCAGCCGATGCCCCACGAGATGACGCCGCCCAGCACGAAGCGAGCGTCCCGCTCGCGCTGCACCACCATCGGGCCGCCGCTGTCTCCTACGTCACAGGGAAAGTGTCACAATAGGCAAACCCTGATTTAACAACTGTTTTACCCTTTATTACAAATTTACAAAATCAGTAAGTAACCAGACCTAATAAATTAATTCAATTCCAAAACTATACTTCTATACTAATATCATAAAGAGGAAATATTTGTATTTTGTATGTAATGAAATAACTCAAAAACTACAGGGCCCATTTTAAAAATTCTTTCACCGTTAGAAAGGTAATTTATCCGTGAGTAACATAGGCTATATTTTTTAATTTCACGCGGGCGAAGTCGCGAGCAACAGCTAGTACATTATCAAGAGGAATCATTGGTATTTTGTATGTATTGAATTAAGTCAAAAACTACTGAGCCGATTTCAGAAAATTTTCACCACTAAAATGCTACGTTATCAGCTACATAGGCTATTTTACAATTTTAAATTTCACGTGGACGAAGTCACAAGCAACAGCTAGTATAAACTAAAGTGAGAGATTTTATGTTTTAACAGATCGAGGTGTTTGACACTAGAAATAATATGGTAAACTAACCTTCACAACTGTCCGCTCCTCCCGACTTCCATCCGGCGCAGATGAAGATGTTAGGTATGTGCTCCGTGTACCCCGCCGCCTGGTACATCGCCTCGCACGCAGAGTTGTTGATCACCGGCACTTGTACTTCCTGTAGTACCGTCGGCAAAGGACCCTCTGACAGACAAAATACACAAATTAATATAATACATTGTACTTAGTTTGGTTAAAGATTATTTTGTTTATAATTAACGCACACGTTCAAAAATAACGAGGAAATCTTTGTTAATGTTGGTAACGGATATTCAAAAACAACGTACCGAGTTCAAAAATTATTCCAATAACAGAAGGCTTAATTATTTCTATATAACATGGGTTATTCTTAGTATTGTTATAAAAGGTTTTAAATAATTAAGTACTTATTTACTTATTGCGGTGCGACGGAAACTTAACAATTTCCTTGTATTACCGGTTTCCTTAGTTCCTAAGTATAAAACATATGTATAATTAAATATTAAATATTACAATTGACAATTGATTAATAATAATCATCAATTAGATAATCTTAATTTCTAAAGTACGGCACAGTTATTGAATTCTTCATATAAAGGTACATTGAGATACCAGGAAAGCATATCCCCGCAATAAGTGTCACTAACCATCATAGAGCCGTCCCCAGCCGGTGACGTAAGCAGTCTTGCCGACGTAATCATCATCGTTGTCCGGCACACACACTGGGAGGATGTTGGGCTGGAATGCTACTGGCTCGTAGAACCTGTCAATGATACAAACATTAGTAAAAAGCCACCAAAAATAGCAGACTGTTGGACGTAGAATTATATTTAATTCTACGACCAACAGTCTGCTGCATAAACACATTAAATACTTCAAATCTGGCACTTGTTTTACTTTTTTGTTAAACTATTTATAAATAAAAGAAAAACATACGAACGCACCTATATGTATTAAGTCGATTATTAGCGAGGTATTTCTAATTATTTTTACTCACTCGAACGAAATCCATTCAACAATTTACACATAGTATGTTGGACATGTCAATAGTGATCCACTAACCAAAAGTAAGTTAAACACTCTTTCGGAACGCTAACCGTTTAAATTGACCTTAATTCTTACATGCCTTCGATATTCAGTGGAGCGTATTTCTGTGGTCACTCGTCATTACACTTGACCTTTTTAAACTACACAAGTAAAAAAGTCGCATTCACGAAATAGTGCAATATCTAGCTATGAGTTCGTGATAAAATTAATGTTTTTATTTTTTTATTTCTTTGTTTAATTGTGCATTGATGTAATGATTGTTTCTAACAGTTACAATATCGTATTATATATGGATATGTTATAATTATAATATATATATAATTATTATTATAATATAACCTCAAAAATTACTTGCGTCTTTTTTACTTCATTACTAAGTTCCGCAATTGCAGATGCGTTGCCTTATCTACGGAGGAGGAGACGCACATAAACAAGATATTTTCCCTTTCTATGCGTCTCCTCTACCGTCAAATCCACTTTCCCTTCCCATCCTCTTTTATAAAAAAGTTTCGTAAGGGAAAGGGACTAAAATGGCAACAATATAGCATATCCTTTTAAATTAATTAAATATTAAATAACTAACTCACCTGAGCAACGCTAAATCGTATTCGAATGTGTTCCGGTCGAAGTGCGGATGGCTGGCGACGATCTGTACGCGTCGTTCCGCGAACCCGTAGGGCTCGTCCTCTGTCGCTAAGTCATGCTCTCCTAGTCGCACCAGCAGCTCTGATGGTGGTACACTGTAAATGAATAATTTAAGGCTATAGTTACATGTATATTAATTAGTAACAATTTTCCACATTTCCCTCTCTCACTCCACTCATTGGAGACCAATTTGTAACTTAATAATTTCGAAAGCAATTCTCTTTCTGAATATGAGATTTATTAACTAAATGATTGTTTCCTTATTTTGTATTTAAAACGTAGTAATGTTTTACATTTACTTTTATCATTCCCACTAAAATATTTTAAAACGCATCGTAATATTTTACGTCCTGCGTAAAACAATATGTACAAATCAAATACCCTCAGTTGAAGTCACGTGCGTTGTCAAAAAATTATAATACAATACGCAAGTAATGTTATTTCATTTGCATATGAAGATAAAGATACGTACTGAATTCGTTACTTTAGCATCGTCGAATTTTATCGGTTTTAACTTTCATGTTTTAACACGTATAAAACTTGTTTTCTTAGTTAGAGATTTTTTTAAGTTTTAAGGAATTAAAATGTGGATTTGTGTGGATTAAAATTCGTGCTCAGTGTGGTAAGTATACCAGTAAACCTTAAGTGTAGTTTAGTGCTCGTAACATAACATAACCTCTATCAATATTCACTGAAAATTTAGATTTCAACAATTTATAATATTTTAACTCTGAGTCCATATACACATGGCTAATAACGTTATCTATACTAATTTTATAAAGAGGAAAGATTTGTATTTTTGTATTTTTGTATGTATTGAAATAACTCAAAAACTACTGGGCCGATTTAAAAAATTCTTTCACCATTAGAAAGGTAATTTATCCGTGAGTAACATAGGCTATATTTTTTAATTTCACGCGGGCGAAGCCGCGAGCAATTTTTAATATCTTGATAATATTATGAATGCGAACATTTAGATGGACAGATGGATGTTTGTTAGTTTGTAGCCTAAACTGCTGATTGGATCTCGATGAAATTTAGCATAGATGTAGAGGATAGTCGGGAAGAACACATACTTACTTTTATTTTTTTTTAATTCCACGCGGACAGTCAGTAAGAAATAAATGCAATTTGCGCAACAGCAAGTACCTTATAGACATTACAATACATGATTACAATACAGTGCAATAGCTTGTTACACGTTGTGGTTACCCGCAACCGCATGACAGCGTTTGTTTGATTCTAAGAGCTAAGATAAAGCTGAACTTCCTTAAACCAAATCTTGTGAGTCTTGTGTCATTGATAAAGATTTAACTTTTGCAAGATGGTATTGGATCTGTACAAGTCAAGTTATTAGTAAGTCGCTTAGATTTGTTTTAGAGAGTTAATCTGCACTAACGAACTGATACATACATAACGTATATAGCATATGATTAAAGAATAATTTTAACGTTTATGAAATCGGTAAATAAATTCTTTATTAAATTATATTGTTAATTTCCTTAAGCAGATAATTACGTTTTTACCTCGTCTCAATTGGGCAAAAAAGGTTGCAATTTTTTCTAACATTCAGTGTTGTTTCGTAAAATAATTTCAATGTTACCAACTCGGCGTTATCAATAGAATGTTACTGAGATATAACTTGCGTTTTTTTCCTTGCTCGTTAAATATAATTATGTTCAAATTCCCGGAATCATTGTCGTGATTAAGTTAGCAACTAGTTTTTTTTTTACTTCACTGAGAAACGAGACAGCATTTTAATGCTACGAGTATAGACTGGTTTTGTTATATTACATCAATATAAGAAGCCGTTAAGGTGTAAAAATGGAATTAAACCCTCAATATGGTCTTTCACTCAAGTACTATTTGAATTCGCGACGCCCTAAAGATGTATGGACTAAGTAATAATAGGACCTAGGTTTGAATCTCAATTCTCTTCTATTTTATGCTTAAGCTTATTTGCAATAGTTTAAATACTCGTAATAAATTATGTTCTATTATTTTGGAACAACAAAAATAAAATTGTTATTGTAAATATACTCACTGTTCAACGCAATGCGCTGCTGTGATGGCCCAATTTTCATTCAGGAGTGCAGCGCCGCACTTGTGGAGGTACGTAGAGGTTCTGTATTGACGCAGTGAGATCTGCCAGGGCCACTGGCCGAAGCTCGACTTGGTCCCACCGACGATGCGTCCCTGAGGCCAAAGCCGCCGTCCGCACACTGCCAGCATCACCAACGTAGAGTTTATTATCATTCTCAATCACACCGATAACAATCGTCCGCATAAAAATTACGTCCCAACGCATGTATTTTGCCCCATTTATTTAAATTAAAAAATACACTTTTACCGCCATATAAATTCTTTGGATTTTAAAAATAACTGCGACAGAACGCATGTAGCTGCTTTTGTCTAATTGCGTTAGATTAAAAAGTTTCAATTTTGGCGTTATCGTCACTCGCTGTTTGCGACGTTTTGTTAGAATAAAATGCTTCGTCAGATTAAATTATTTTATTCATATTTTAATTGAACGGATTCCGTAATTTAGAACTATGACAAGAATTTAAACAATATTTATAATTTTTTAAGCGCCAGTCATTTTTGAGATCACTTATTTAAAATTGTTATCTATTATGCACTCGATAAATAAATATGACCACAGATAATGCAGCACGTCCTTGCGTTTGCCTTGGCAATGGCGTCCGGCCACAACGAGCGCGAACTGACAACTCTTTGTTTAAAAAATTCTGAACAGAGTTGATTTTTTTGTGATTGTTGATACGCTCGGCAGCCTGGAGTTGTGCAGGCTCGGTGGTTCTTTGACCTGGCGAGCGATGCGTCATGTTGACTTAGGGCATCCCAAAATATCGTACCAAATGATTTCAAATTAGTTAACTCCATTTTTATGATACTTAAAAAGTAATTATTATTACAATAGGAACAACAAATATAATAAGTAAGGTAAGATACGGTTTCAATTATTTTTCTTCTGCGTTTGAGAATACTCCAGTGTTCTTGCAGCAATTTACGAAAACATTTAAATTGGGATGGTCAATTTAAAAATGTAACATAAAATTTATTGTTATTTTATGCCAAACATAATGTTATATGCGTTTGACCGTACACGGAAATCAGCGTAGCCAAGGATGCTGTGACCCTATAGAAAATTGCTTTGTAACGTAATAACAATTGTAATAAACGTGCAACGTTTCCACGTGCAAACAAATTGCTTTTAATTAATACGTTTACTACTGATTTTAATTTTCATATTATATACAATTATCAAGAAAAGGATAAAATCTTACCATCTTTGTAATCAGACATGTTTATAGTTTCTGGGCTAATTGTTGTCTGCGACGTAGCATTCGGAGATATTGTTGTTGTTTCTGAAATCGAACACAGAAAAATGTAATTTAAAATTGTTATGCTTCAATTCATATTTAATACTAATAAAACACTTATCTACATAACACTGCATAAATACTCATAAAACTCAACAAAAGAAGCGTCAAATAGATGAACAAATGTCATGCATTCTTACCATTTTCAGATAATCCAAGTGTGGTAGTGTCAGTAACGTTAAAGTTTGTGGCCGTTGTAACATTGTCTGTCGTGAAGCTCGGCGTTGACGTCGGAACAGTTGGCGATAGAGTTACATTAACAGTGAATTCAAGTAACGGTGCTTCAGTCAACACTGATGTTGGTGGTGATACTTCTGAAGTCGGTGAGCTTGTTGTTGTTGTAGAGATAGTTTCTGTTGATGAACTTGTCGGTATGTAAGATGTTAATTTTTCTGTTGTTGTAATCTCAACTAAAGACGAGGTTGCTTCTGATGAAAGTTGCTGAGTTGGTGATGTTTCTGCTGTTGTTGTCGATGCTACCGTTGTAGTTGTTGATGGTGTTGTTGTAGTTGTTAACGGTGTCGTTGTAGTTGTTGAGAGTGTTGTTGTAGTTGTTGAAGGAGTTGTTGTCGTGGTAGTCGAAGTACTTGTGGTAGAAGTCGTGGTTGTAATAGGAGTCGTAGTGGTAGTGGTAATTGGTGTTGTAGATGTTGTTGTTGTAGAACTTGCTTCTGTATCAGGTTTCGGTTCTAAAGTTGATATTAAAACCCAGCCTTCGGGTGGAGTTATTGGCGACCATACTTCTGAAAAGCAAATATATATTTTTATTAAGGAAATATTTGCTACAAATATGTTCTTCTATTGCGATATAAAGAAGAAAATTTTTCTTATTTATAAGTTAGCATTAGAGCTAAATGCAGTATAAGTGGAACATGTTAATGTATTATACAAATACAATATACAATGTACAATGTACTTTCAAGTTGCAAGGTCAGACGAGAGTTGGCAGGAGTTCAAAATGAATGTACACTAAATTCTCGGGTCAAGTGGAGATACCGGGTTTGTAAACTTTTTGTAAACTTGTTTTTGAAATCATTATGAAAAGTATCGAATAATTTAGATGGCTTGCAATTTAGTTGAGGAATATTGCCAGTCACAAGTGGTGTGTATGAACGTTCACCGTTATCTCAAGATTTGGTAAAGTACCAATCTATGCTTGTTCATACGTTAAACGATTGAAGTATCTATGATTTTCCAAAGTTTTGGATTATCACTGAGTACTTATGGAATAAGTGGAAGAATTAAAAGTTTACTGCTGTATTTAAATATTTAAAGGTAAATGTTTTTGGATAACTTTAATATTTTACAAAAAGGTTTTATGGCGTACTAATGGACGATTCAAATTGTAATGCTACATGTCCAAATATATCGCGGACAATATATTCAAATGAAAAATTCAAGTAACAAAAACATTTATTTTGTTAAGGCTTTTTATACCGTGTTACAACGAGATAGAGTGGATTTTTATAACTGTGTCTCCATGGTGCCTGTTAGCCAAAGTTTTTTATATGCATTTTTTTTAAAGTTTGTTTACCAAAAAGTTCAATAACCTAAGGATACTGATGATATTGAATACACCATCAACAGTTTTGGTTATTGAAATAAAATAAAGAAATATTGACATGATAAGTATACTGACATGATTTTCGATATGTGTTGGTAGACTTTTAATTCGAATTTTAAATCGAAACCGATTATGTTCTCAATATTTAAAAATAATAAACAAAACACTACAGAGGTTAATTTAATCAAAACATCGTAACATTTAAGACGATTAAAAAAAATAACAAAAGCAATGGTCGTGATCTGTTAGCAACAGTGTTGAAGAAAGTGAGGCGGAATTTCACTGGGGCAGAGCGGGACTGACCTCACTGGGGTCATGCGCGACCTCGATACGTGAGTCGGTTATCGTTTCACATTATACGTTTATCCATGAAACACGCAGCTTTGGTTCACTTTGGACTTAACTTATTAAAAAGTATAACGAAGTATAATTGCGGTTTGTGGGATGTTTAGCTCATGTCTCTAGGTAAGCTAGTTATTATAAAATACGAGTACTAGAACGTGTTATAGGAATATTACCTATATTAAATCGTAATGCGTGTGCCTCTCATTTTGTGTTGCAGGAATTGAAGTGAAATTAAATATAATAAAATCCCAAATTTATATTTGTTTGATCGTGTTTATCTTAAACTTTATGTCACGGTAACAGCAATTAATTAAATAAAGTTTATCAATTAACACATTACTTTGTTATTTTTTTGTGTTATGGAAATATTTTAACTTGCGAAATGTATTCATTCGTAGTCATTGTGGACATTATTCGTTATCTAGCGGTAACTTTTTGTTACCGAATAAAAAACTAATAAATTATATTGCAGTTATAACTTTTGAAATTTTGAATCGAGGTTACTAATATCTTGACTACCGGTGAATCATGTGATGACTTGATGAGTCAGTGTCGTTAATGAATCGAGAAACAACATTTGTTATAAGTGGTGAGGAATTCTAGACATTTAAATTGATAAAGAAAAGCTATAAACACACTTAAACACAAATAAACACTTATTAGAAGATATTATAGATACCGGATACTGGAGAAGATACCGGATGTATCTAGATTAACTGTGGTAGCATGCACCGTTATTTGCCACAATACAATTCAAAGTACCGCGCGCACACCTTTAACTAAATTATCGCACAACTGTTTAATCTCGCACATTACTCGATTTTTAGTTGTGCAACTACAGTTGAATTGGCTGCGAAACAATCGACAATCGCACAACAGTTGTACGATAGTTTAGTCAAAGGTGTGTGCCCGCTCTAAATGTTCATTACTTGTAAATGTTGGTTTTCAAGAAGGGAATAATTATAGATGTGATTATGTTAAACTACATGCAAAGAAGTGAGGTTAAAAAAGTTTATATACCATCCGAAGCCGTGGTCGCTACATCTGGTGCTTTAGTAGCAGTGTCGACGGTGCTAGACCAGGTCACTAATGGCGGATATTCAGTTGATGGCGCTGAATTTGGGGCAGTTGTCGATAAAGTTGTTGTTTCGGTCATTGGTTTAACAGTTTCTCTTTCAGTTGTCGTTTCTGTTATGGCTTCCTTCTCTGATTCCAGTGGTACACTCTCCTTAGTTACTTCGGTAGCAACAGCTACTGGCTTTGTTGTAGGTTTTTCTGTGATAATTTCAGTAGTTGGTGAATCATAAATAGTTGTTTCTGGTGCTTCTGTGGTACGTTCCGTTGGCGCTAATGTTGTCGTGGTTGTAGTTATTGTTGTAGGACTTTTAGTTGTGGTGGTAGTTGTTGAAGTGGTCCTAGTGGTTGTTGTGGGAATTTCTTCCGTTTTCGAATTAGTTGAATTAATGAAGGTGATGACAGGTGATGAAGGCCTAGTAAAGAGCGGCCTCGCACTAGATGATTGAGGAATTATTGTTATATTTAATCTAGGTGGTGAAGGTAATGGTTTTTTGGTAGAGTGCCTTTTTGGTGGGGTTTTATATGGAGGTTTTCTTGTTGAATTATATACTGATATTGGTTTTGTCGGTCTCGGTTTGCCGCTTGGACTATATTGTGGTCTCGTGAAATTAGTTATAGGTCGAAGCGTAGGTCTCGGCTTGAATGGAGGTTTTACAGGTTTCCTAGATGCTAGGGGCTTAGTGGTCCCCTTAGTAGTTGTTACAGGTGCTTTAGTAGTAGTGGTTGGTATAACCGTAGTAACACTTTCTATTTCATCATTCTTGATTTTATCTGTTTCTAAATTCCCAATACTATTAGATACTGTTTGGAACGTTGAAAGTTTTATCGGTACTTCTGTAACTGGTATATCTGCTTGTGTAACCTTTGTAGTTTGTCTTTGCGCTAAATCTAAGGTTATTGTTGTATGCAATTTATTATCATCATTTTCAATTTTGTTATCAAGTGTTGTTATTTCATCGGATTTGGTTTCTAACACATCAGGATCAGTTCTATCATGCGAGCTCTCTGATACCCGAGATTCTGTTGTAAGTTCAATTACCTTTTCTGTAGACGGTCTCTTTGTTGCTCCACTAGTTACTTTGTTTCCTATACCATGAATTTTATCTTCCAATTGTGGATGAACAAAATTTGCACCGTCAATCGAATTATCATCGATGTTTTCGACTATTTGTGGAATTATACTTTTATCGGGTATTTGGCAACATGAACCGAAATAGAAACGGTCAATACAGGTTCCTAAATGAGTACCGTTTGCTTTAAGGCAATCTATGGCAAACATGCATAAACCTTCTTGAGCTGATCTTCTTGATATGCATGGCAAGTGTCTTATATTTCTAGCTAGTGGCACTGGACCTGAAACAAAATAAGATAAACACATATTATATAATCAGTCAGTAATTACGTTAACCGCCATCTATTGGCTGCAATATAAATTACATTGCCTGCTTTAAAGCCTTACTTAATAAGTGTTTCGTAAATCGAACACTAGATGCCACTGTTAGTGGTTATAGTAGTAATTTTTTGGAGAAAGGATTCTACAGTCCCATCATAAGAGCTGAGAGGATTCATTCTTGTGCCTATTTTTTTTAATTCTGCAACTAAATGTATTAAATTCTTAAATATTGATGAATTAAGATGAATAGTGTAATGTAAGTTCTTCATATAAAAGAGATCAACGCAAAATTAAGTAAAAAAAACATTAAAAACAAAGAAATTGTAATGTTTTAACATGAAAGTGGACATGCCCTCGACCGATACATTAGTAAAGATTTTAGAACTATAATTAATGTTATCATTAAATGACTTCCATATCATTAGGATGATTTGTGTAAAAAACCATGTCGGTAATTATCGCATATGTACATGTCTTATGAAACCTTCCTGGATTTGGAATGCCATTGATACTTTGAATGTTATATATTTTAAATATTGGTTTAATTCATAATTGTAAATAATAAGCGACGATACATCGATAGTCTTGGTTTTTATTATCTTACTAGTTGTTGCTCGCGACTTCGCCCGCGTGGAAAAAAAATGTTACTCACAGATAAATTACCTTTCTAACGGTGAAAGAAATTTTAAAATCGGCGCGGTAGTTTTTGAGTTATTTCAATACAAAAATACAAATACTTCATCTTTATGATATTAGTATAAGCAATATAGAGATGTACAAACATTGGACTACGCTCTATTAGAATGGGTTTTCACTGTAGAAAAACTTGTATAATAACATTTTGTCATTGTATTTTAATTTAAAAACATAGAGACAACACTTCACGTAATATCTTTAGTTATTTTCTTCTTTTTCCTTAAAGTGTACTTCAAAAAAAGTGCACTAACATATTTTATCATTGAGTAAATAGAACTCGAGATACATAGAGTATTGTGTTTATTTCGTTATTCTGTAAAAGATTCCTTATGCAAATATTTAAGTCTTAAGGCATCGTTAATACGAATAACTTCGATATTACTATACTGTGACGAAATTTTTAACAAAACGCACTCAAATCCATTCCAATTGTTATGTTGAGTATGGTTCGATTTTGGCCAAGCACGAGCATTTCATTAGGCATTAACACGTTTGAAATCCAGTTACTTAAAAAAAACAATACGACAAGAATAATTGGATTGTAATTAGTTTTTATTACTACTGGTCACAAAAGATACGATCTTCATAGATCTCAAATAAAATAAACAATAAGCAGGCTAATTACAACGAACAAAAGTTGCAGTGAAACAGATAAAAAAAATGAGATGTAAAAAAAACGTTATTTAAGTACGATGATATGAATGCGTAATTAAAAAGATTTCGATCTTTTCCTTAAACTTATTAGTATCTATATTAAACATCGCAAAAAGTAAGGTCAATCATCTTGATACTGTTAAACAAAGACAATTATGAAGTATTGAGATTGTAGAGCGTATCAAAATGTTTTAGTCTTGATAACAACAACAAAAACTACCTGAAAAATACCAGTAAAATGTATTAAATGCATCATAATAGGTAGGTACAAAACTAAAAATCCTTTTTGAACCCTTCATTACTCCTAAATGCTTCCTATTAGAGGTCAAGTTTAAATGGTTTCAATTTCCTATATGTAAATCTAAAAAAAATCTGGATTTATGATTTTTTTCCCTTTAACTATACATAGAGTACTATCTATATCCAGAAATTCAAGTTTGTGTGACTGCCAGAAGTATCTTAGAATCATAATTACTATTAACTAGCTTAAGGAAAGGTCACTGTTCTATTTAAGCTAACATTTTACTCACGATTCAGGAGATAAGATGAGATTATGTCTAACCACGCTCGAGAGATATGTTCATAAGAATTACTTATAACAATATTTTTAAAGCAATGTGTTTTCTAGTTAGAAAAATAATTGACAATCGCACAACTCTTGTGCGATTGACGATTGTTTCCCAGCCCAATCAACTGTTTAGTTGCACAACTAAAAATCGAGTAGTGTGCATACCTTCATATAATCTCATAGGAATCAAAGCGAGATTAAACAGTTGTGCGATAGTTGAGTCAAAGGTGCGCGCGCTCTAAAGGCAATTTTAGTGCAAGTCTGTGATAGGAAACTAGGTGCATGTATCGGACATGTGTTTTCAGTCATTTTTTAATTGAACTAATACCAGCTTTGCAAATCAAATCAGGACGCTTCATTCGTAACAGTCTAGAAAATCTTACTAATAATAAAAATTCGAAAGTTTAGATGGATGTTTGTTAGAGTTTGTAGCCTAAACTGCTGAACGGATCTCGATGAGATTTGGCACAGATATCGAACGTAGTCTGGAACAACACAGGAGCTACTTACTTTTGTATTTTTTTTATTCCACGCGCACGGATACGCGGGCGAAAGATAGTAAGTTAATGAACCTTTAATATTATTTATCCTGGATTCATTTCGTTGTCTGTACACTTGATTACTGATTCGCCTACTGCCCTGACATAACACAACCTAGTGTATATATCTTTACAATGTAATGACGTAATTAAAAACCCATAAAAACTAAATTCGATCTGCGTTTGCTTAGTATGAGGTGCATTGACCGCACCCAATTTAAATAACCAAGTCGCAAAAATATAAATTGAATTTATATTAAAAAATACAGCTTGTGTATCGAATGAAAAAAACTGTTTGTACGCGTGAGACGTAGTGTCGTTGACACATCATGGTTTTAAATATAAAAAATGTATTGTTAACTTTTATGAATAAAGATGTTGCGTTTTTTTTACAACATCCTGTAAACTATGCCTACACGGTTTTAGGATATTAACTGCTAGTATAATACATTTTTGGATGAAAAGTAAACAAAATACCCCTTAGTAGTGCGTATTGTCATAAATCTTACTAATATTATAAATGCAAAAGTTTGGATGGATGGATGGATGTTTGTTAGAGTTTGTAGCCTAAACTACTGATCAGATCTCGATGAAATTAAGCCTAGATCTAGAGTCATTAAGAACACATAAGCTACTTGCTTTTCTGCTAATTCCACGCGGACGGAGTCGCGAGTGAAAGCTAGTATTGATTCATCAACATTAACAGAATCGGAAGTTAAATAAAAATCTACATATTAACAGGAGTAAATATTCATACTAAAGTATAATATGTAATTCAATTAACACTTCTATAATTATAGCAAGGTGATGCGTAGTAAGGTGCGGTGCGTGGGAGTATCGCTTAGAGATCTTTGGCCGGTGACACACGCGACCTACATGAGTCCTTTAACAAATAAGAAAGGAAGTGAAAGTGTGGCTAAAGCATGCTGACAATTTCTACGAAATTTTATAAATGTACCTGCTCTGTACAAGTACTGGGTTTTTACAGATAGATTAAAATATAAAACGTAAGTAATTTTTACTCAATAACGTTTCAATACTAATTTACAAAAGGAATTGTAAAATAACATTCCAATATTCGTAAAATGGTTAATTTAGTAATGGATAGTAAGTCGATGAATTTAAGATGCGTGGTCGAATTTTCACGAAAGACATTTGGCTTAAAAAGAATTTTTTATTCTGCCAAGTATTACATAATCTTTCCTACTTAATATTAGGGTTCGATTATAGTGGTTTTTATATGCTATGCTCTAAGACAGCGAGTTACTTTGAAGGCTAAATAAAATTATGCAATTAAAATAGAAATGTGATCAAATACTTTTTAATGTGTTATTATTTTAAATAGGTTTCACTTTCCACGGTGTTTTGTCGTCTTGTTAAGTGGTAAAGCCTTAACAAGCCATCACTAATCGCCTTTCTCTGTTTACGGCAACAGCCTCCATTGTTACAATGTAGTGTTTTGTCAGTGTGTCAAGATGTTACGAAATAATTTACGCTTCCCCTTTCTACTTCATTCATATTAAATAGTGTAACAAGTTTTTAATATGTAGCCGTAAACGCGTTCGGCAACGTTTTTTTGAAGTTTCTTAATTTACTTTTAAATTTATTATCTGGCCCTTAAAACCAGCCAGGATTATTTATTCCTCACATTCTCTGTATTCTATCTATTTATGTAAGTGTCTTTATTTTTGTTAAATGCAGCTGTTGTTTAATTTGGAAAAAAAATCATATTTACTTTGGTAATATATGACTAAGCCTTTATATGCGACTTTGTAAGAAAGCTGGTCACAGATGACGAATTTTTTATGTAACATGAAACTTAAACAGAAGACAGGTGTGAGTCATCACATTTTTACTAAAGAAGGAAAACGTAATAAAGAAGTAATCTTTATTAACTTAATTATAAATATGTGTTATATAGTAAAAAAAAGTTACCTTGTAAATAATCCAAATTAAGTATCACCGGACCCGCGACAACAGAGTTCAAATTTAAAAACACTTGAAAAAATATTAAAGCAACTGTTAAATTTAAACATATTACACGAAAATTATTAACGATGCTTAATATCGAACACTTTGCGTAAATGTAACTGTCACTGGGTAGCACTTTATTGCTATTTTCTTCTTCGGAGTCGTTTGGTACCACTTTGTATCTAGGATGACTGTAAGGCCACGTGTTCAGAGGTGGACCCATATTGAGTGATTTTTGCAGGTTATCCTAATGCTATGAATGTTGCATCTTTGACAGTGACTGGACTGGAATGTGATCTGAAACAAGAAGAATG
>LD688989.1:2588539-2602661 GCA_003118335.3 Papilio memnon
GATTTGTATTTTTGTATTTTTGTATGTATTGAAATAACTCAAAAACTACTGGGCCGATTTTCAAAATTCTTTTACCGTTAGAAAGGTAATTTATCTGTGAGTAACATAGGCTATATTTTTATTACACGCGGGCGAAGTCGCAAGCAACAGCTAGTAGTAAATATTTCGATAGTAAAAATTCAGTAAGCTTACAATAAATTTTCGTATTATTTTCAGCAGTGATAATTCGCGGTTACTTTTATAGAAAACTTTTGGCAACAATAAATTGTTCAAGAAGTTTTTCAATTAATTTTTTTTCAGTTCATTACAAAGACCTCCCAGAAATACAAAAATAAAACTTAATTAAGTACACTATAGTACTGGTAATGGTATTCGGCGAACTATAACCATATTTTGTACAAACTGTCGTCACTAATTAAGAAGAATTTTATTGGATTTTTATACAATGAATTTTGCAAGAGTTTTACGTTGTCGCGTTGAATCAAGTGAAATTTTTTCTTAAAAAATCTATACACAAACGATGAATTTAAATTGGTTACTGTAAGTCTCAAGGTCAATGATCAATTATAAAAACTGAATGGTCGTTAATCTAGTTTATAAAATTGATAGCCGGAAATACCACTTGCAAATTTTAATAATTTTCTACTATTTTCTGTATAATGATATTTTATACTTCCGGGAATTTACAGCTATAACAGTTATGCGAAATGAACTATAATATAATTCGATATGCTTTTAGCAAATAATCTGGCTTGTCGTGTTCGGTATGCGAAATAAATAATGACAGTAAACAAGTTCTAAGATGCGGCCATTTTGTTTCACATTCTTAGTTTAAGAAAAGCTCATAATTGCAAACTGAATAATCATATTCATACTAATATTATAAATGGGAAAGTTTAGATGGATGGATGGATGTTTGTTAGAGTTTATAGCTGATGATAGATGTTAATTAGAGTTGCGGCTGAACGGATTTCTATGAAATTTGGTATAGATGTAGAGGGTAGCCTGGAAGAACACATTGGCTACTCACTTTTGTTTTTTTTAATTCCACGCGGACGGAGTCGCGGGTGAAAGCTAGTCTTTTATATATCTCTTAATGTGTTTTACTGTTCTTTTTTCTTTTAATTGCTTTTTAATATGTGTAAAATTAAATAAACGGTTGTCACAATAAATTACAACTAAAGTCACCAAGATTTAACGGAAATGTATCATTTCGTTCGAAAACTGAGTCCCAATTAAGTTTCCTTTAAGGCAAAGCTTCAGACTTGATTTATTATCATCAGATATAAAACCGTTTTACTGCACAGTGGGCTAAAATTACATACACATTGTTTATTATTCTTATAAAAGCCATAATTTCTCATCATAATTTTTCGTTGTTTCTGATAATTTTTATGTTTTATTAAGATAGCGAGGAAATATAATTTCACATGTAACAGCAGGCGTTTTATGAAGTTAAATATTCTTTGGAAAAATGTCCAAAAACTTTTTTACATTATCACTTCTTTGGTAAGGATAAAATAAATTTATATTATTCTGAAAGATTAACGTTTATTAAGAGGTAAGTACTGTAACTAAATAACTTCGTAAATGTTTGGATAATAGTTAAAACTATATATTTTCATTTAAGTCATCATTAGTTTTACTTTAATCAGCACAAAATGTACAGTTATATAAAATTGTTAAATATCAGAAGGTTGTATCGAAATATCAAATATATCAAGTATAATATATCAAGCGTGTCGTGATATTCATCAGCCATTATTGTGTGTAAATTAGTTAACATTTTGGAGCATAGAACAGTTACTTGCTCCTCGCGAATATTGTTTTTTATGATCGAATGGTTTCACGGTTTGCAAAGAAAATAATTGGAATGAAATTATAGAATTTGTTTTATTTCTCTGTTTAGAAAAAGCTCGTACTTCATTTGTTTTAATAATGAAATAGAATTACCGTAACAAGTTCTATAATAATAGCTAAATTCTTTTACATTTTTTGTTTCAGTTCGTTCACTACTGAGAAATGAACAATTGTTTTATTTTATTATTTTCATTAATCCAAAAATAGCTACAGATGAGAGAAATGTTTGAAGTATGTTAAAGAAATAGAGCATATAGTAATCCCCATAGATATATATGCCTTACGTAGAACATGCTTTCATAACTACGAGAATGTGCGGGCTCCTTCATTAATAGAATTCCTGGAAACACAGCCTGTACCTTTTCCTTAAGGGGATTGATAGAACCAGTCCACATAAAGGAAAAATGTAATAAAAAGGGAACGGTGATACAATTATTGACTGACTTAAAAGGAATTTATGGTAACTCTTCTGTTTTCATGTGCTTATTATATCACCATAGAAAAGACTTCAACGCCTCAGTGAGAAGGTCGTGATTCTACCAAATTAAATCAAAAATTTCATATCTATTTGTGCATAAACAATTGCAGTTCAGAATCAATTTAACGAAGTACATAAATTATTAAGAATAATTAACATTACCTTCTATTGTTATTGCCATATTTATAATTGTTATTTTTTTATTGAGTTTTAGATCTCAACTTATTTTATGTTAAAAATAAAATTCATACTTATCAAATATATATTTAAGTGATATCTTCGAGACATGAGAAGTGTAACCTTACACCAAAAAGTTACATCTTTATCCGGTATACATTATGCAAAAATGTCACTTATTTTTATTGGTCGTAAACTTTCACGAGCGCTTTAATGCAGACTAAGTAAGTACATTTTATGTCAGTTAACATTCAAGTTGCTAACAATGTTTAAAGGTTAATAATCTTACATACAAACAAGGACATTTAATATAAATAGATCGGCTATGTTCCTTTAAATGCCTCTTTACTATTTTAGTCTAGATTTACTTACGATATGACATTAAATACCTTCAAAATTATCACTATTTCTCTACTATATTACACATATAAATCTTGCTTTTGCATTACTCTATCTATTAAAAAAACTGTTCAACTCAAAATCCGTTGATTATTTCTAAAAATCTAAGCATACAGACAGGACAAGACAAACAGACAGTGGGAAGCGACTTTGTGTTATACTATGTAGTGATTATGAACTACTATTCATCGCCCAAGTCAGCCATTGTGTAGACTTTAGATGAAAACTAGCGGTATTGTATGTAACGGAGGAAGATGACGTCTTAAATGCATCTATCAAATTTTACAAGCTCTGATTTCGTGTATTACATTGGAGTGATCGATTACTATCATATGTAGAGGTTTTTATTGTAACTGATGTTAATAAATTGCATATCTTCAGAATAACTAAATGTCAAGGATTAACAGCCGAATTGTGACATTTGGTATTAAATATTTTTGATGTAAAAGTTGCAACGTTTGTCATATTTAATTGAAAAAAAAGAGTGTCTTTACAACATGTCAAAAAAATATAATCGAATAAAGATGTACAAAATGCCACGAATTTAATACGAAATGTGGGCCAACATAAATTACATCGCTTTCGCCATTCGATGCCTTCGCAAAAACGACGCCAAGTTTTCATTTTCGATCGTAAAATGCCTTTTAAAGCGGCAACAAAATTCGGACGTTTACAAATTCATTACTTTGTTTTGATTAATTTACCTATTAAGATAAATCTACAATTTATGTTAACGTTACGGTTTATGAAATTAATAAATAAATTTAACAAGCTTGCTTATAGCTTTCTCATTTTCCCGTTATAATTGTCACAGGTTTAAAATCTCACAGATTTAATTGGCACAACTTTGAATCAAAAATATCTGTACGAAATACTAATGAGAATAACTCCTGGAATTCATGTTTCATATTGTTATCTCTGTTTTTCTCAAAGAGAAGAAGAGGAATGACAATATGTCTCGTACAGGTGCTGGTCGTGAAAACTCACGGACATGAATACAAATTTCTGTCTACGAAGAACATATTTATGACAATTAAATAGCTAGGATTATTGATTTTTAATTTTTATGATTTCTTACCACTTGTGAGAAATCAGAAATTTTTAACTGTATGTCAATTCTAGATTAGTTATTATATCTAGTAAAATATACTAATATAATACGAAACATTTTTCTCGCATTATTATTAATTTGACAGTCAACTTCTGAGAGGGTCAATAACATGTTGAGAATATTCGCTATATAGAAAAAAAAACGCTAAAACGTTAGTATTTGTCATACTTATTAATTGATTTATTATCCCTGACAACAAAGTAAATCAATTCGTACTAAAGAATGCAACGAATAATACAATCTACTATTTATTAAAATTGTAAGTTTTGTTATGATTATTGACGTATTGTTTATATCATTTGTACGTGATTGTCCTTACGATTAACTTACTTGTATGTTAGTAATTATATTTTTTTGTATTGAAACCAGTTATAAGTCAGATGCCGAGTTGACTCACTACACATTATATGGTTTAATATTTTTTTATCGTGCTAATGTATAAAAATTCGCTCATTATTACAAGATATTATTTTTCCAGTAGGGGTGTATACTTCCCTAATAAAGTGTAAGTCCTTTGTTTAACAACTTCATTATAATGAAGATAAAAAATTCCTCCGTGGTGAGCGGGACGCGGGCAACGCGATGTTAATGACCTCGCCTCGGAACCTGCTTATCTGAGCCTTATCTCAAAAGTAAGTCAATTGAAATATAGACATTCTTAACTATAAAGACAAAATACGTCTTGTATTAATTCTTGTAGTAAAACAAAGGTGTATGTCAATATTTATGCTACCGTTTTCTTTTTTGTATATATGTTATTAAAAATCTTCGTAATGTTTGATTAGATAATGATAAAAATTTTCGCAGTGTTACTTGACCAAAAAAAAAGAATAATAATTATGAAAGTGCGGGCCGACGGTTTGACACCGAAATCGGTCGGCCGAGTCTCGGGTCGGATTCCATACGGGACCGTGTTTCGATCATTTCACTGACCTACATTCACTCACAACACAACTGGCCGCGCGGAAAACGTGAACTAAACGCACTTGTATTTTATTTTTATTTACAAAAATACAGCCAGTGTTATATTACTATTTTAAAATCAGTAAATAGTTTAGACCCTCGATTTTAGTAAATTTTATTTCTAGTTTTCTGACTTTAAAAAATCTTCGTGTATTGAATCTAGGACGAACATTGGACTCAATGGTCTAGAACTAGAATCCAGATAGTTTCCTTTATATAAACGTGTTAGTTTTATTTGTGATGCGGGCGCAGTAGGAAGAGCAACAACCTATGATTGCAGGGCCGTTATTCCCGATCGTCTCGGCTGAACACTGATAAGTGGAAAAAACGGCAACTCTTTCAACCATAAAGTTGAACTTTAAAAAAACGGTCAGGTGTTTTTTAATCAGCGACATATTAAATGGTTTAAGAGTACATTACTGTATTATCTATTAGGATAAATAATTTAAATTACCTCTGTCTTAGACTCCAAGATGTATACGTTCACAATCACGAACTCATTATCCACCGGCACAGAGACTTAACAGTTATTTGTACTAAAAACAGATAATTAGCAAAAAAATATCTTATAAAAAAAAGTTTAGAAAAATCGTCTTATAAGTCAAACGTACGTTGAGAATATTTTTCGAAAGGCGCGCGCGCGCTTTTTCTTGAAGTTATTTTTTTTAAAGCACGGGCGTTCGCCGCGGAGCCTTGACCGCTACGAGACTGCGGCCACACTGAACGAACTACTTGCAAGTCGAGCCAAGTTCTCTTGCCACTTCATGTAAATTACTTTCCAACAGTTACTTTTCGCTTCGCTGCACTTATTCCGGTCATCTTTTGTGCTTTTTTGAAACAGAGCTTTTGATTGCCGTGTAGAGCTTTGAGATACGTTATCGCAACGCGAATGTCGTTTTAACGACTTAAACCATTTTAACATAGAGCAGAAACATATTTAAGATAAGGTAATGCTTACGACCTCTAGTTTGATGGTTATTGAGTACGTTCTTATTTTGCTAAAAGCTGACCTACGACCACATATCTAATTACATGTTTAACATTAATGCCAAAGAAATGTGTATGACAACTGTCGAGGATAATCATTTCCTATAATGTATCAACCTTAATAGGAAGAAAAATAGAGGACGGAAATAAAACCAGGATGTAACTAGTAAGTCTTACCGTATACAAAAATTAACCCCTGTTATGCAAATACACATAGGGCAAACCTAACACATATGTTATTTGTAACCTAGAAATCTTTAATAAGTTTTCCCTATATTTCTCAGTGATGTGGAAAGAGAGAAACCTACTTTAGAAATCTAACCACATTGATACCACGAACATACTAACAGTATCATGTACTAAGAACTAATTTAGCTTTAAAATATAGCATAAGTTCACTTTTTATATTTATCGTATCCGATGCTGCTGGTTCCTGTATATGTCGGGTAAGTACTTAATCAGTGCTATAGCTTTTATTATACTATAGTAATGTGCTATTCGCGTACATCACGAAAATTTACAAGAAATTATTCATAACGTAATGATACTTTCTCGCAAATTTTCATGCTAATCCCTGATGTGCGACAAACCCTTGATAATTCAGATATGTAAAACATGCTTTCACTCAGGATATCATTTATTGACGATTACATTTTACTCTGAGTATTAATTATAGTTATATCAGTGACTAGTAAATAGATCTACTTTGTTAACAAGTAGTATCAATTTTGAGATTAAATACCATAAACGTAGTCAATTACATTTTGAATGTAGGAGGTAATCATTATATAATTATCATTATATTGATAAGTGCCTTTTGACGTTTCACGACCTTCGATGTACGAGTATATAACGGTAAATCTTAAATAAAGTAATTTAATTTGCCCTTATAAACCAATAATTGCCGTGTAAACGCGGCATAACAACTTATTAGAAAGTCTTACGCAGCTTTCCGTTTTCTCTATAATTGTGATAGGATTTTCATATTCAAAATCTATGATTAAAATATTGGATTAAACAAAACTGATACATAACAACCGTAACAATAATAACAGCAAGAAAATAAATACAGGGTAGACCGACTTGACTGGGTAAATACAGGATGTCTTTGTTGTGACGTTACTATTTTTAAAGGTAACAGCGAATTTTAATTCGAGATGTTCTAGCACAAAAATATGTTTAGTAGAATAATTAATCTATTAAATACTTCGTCATTATTTGGACACACACAAGAGCCATCTAGTGCCCAAATTATTTAAAAAAAATATTACGATCAGTCACTAAGGTTAACCTTTTTGAGCAAAGAAAACAAACATTTATTTAAAACTATTCCATAGTATAGAAAATTTTGGGATCCCTTGTTTTATTTCATTAAGAGATAAACTTTGAATTTTACTGATATATTTCTTTTTATTTCCGTTGCCGAAAGTTTTATTTCCATAAGTCGAAAACCACTGTTTGTTTTACTGTCAACGTCAAAGTGTCAGGTGTCAACGCAACGCAATCATATCATATGTCAATGTCACATTATCTTCAAAACAAAATGTAAAAAGCAAAATTAAGAATGTGTAAATGCCGAAATAATAAAATAACACATTTATAAAATACTCTTGCAACTTTTAACCGACCGCAATAAAAACGTGTGTGATTTTTAAAACACGATTGTTTAATATATAACCCAAACTTTCAATATGGTTATGAATGAAAGGTAAAGACCATGTGCTTTTATTTATTAGAGATAAAAAAAAAATTTTTTACTTTTTATTAATCAGTTATCGTAAATGTTTCAGAATGGGAGCTACAGACACGAAAATTAAAAAGATCACAAAGAAGCGAAAAAGAAAAAGTAATGACAATGTGGTTAGTGCTGAAGATCTTCTTAAAAATATTGAAGCAAACAAAATAGACATGGCTCATACAAAGTTGACAACTCTGAAAGAAATTACGAAATCGCCTGATGTCAAGATAAGCAAGACCACGGAAGATACAGAACAGTATCCTATCCTGAACGATGCGGTTCTAATACAAAAACTACACAGTGTGTCTTTGACAAATAATCAAAAAGGTATGCTTTACATACAAATAACTTAATACTTATAATTAAATAATATGAAATAACTTTCTAAATATTTTAATTGCAATTTTCTTTTCAGGAAGACTTCGTCAAATGATCAGAGACAGTCTCAAAGGCACTTCAGAAGTTTTATTACCCGAAGTTATTCACAACAGAATACAAGCCATACTAAAGAGTTCAGATGTTTATACAGATTCAGATCTGAGAAAAATGAGAATTTTGTACAATATGTTGAAGACTGCAATAAAAACAAAAACAACTGTTAAGACAAAAACCGATAAAGCTAAAAGTAAGAAAGGTGAAATTAAAAAGAAGAAAGAGAAACTGTCAACTGATGATGCACAGAAAATAGATTCTCTTCCAACTGAAGGGATTAAAAACAGTGAGAAGGAATCTGTGCAGAAAGTCAAGGGACCAAAAAGATATGTTGTGTTTGTTGGCAACTTGCCTTTGGATATTGATAAAGAAAAGGTGAAAAATATTTTCACACCAAATTAAAAATAAAATTTCTTCTACATAGTGAGAAACTAAAAATGTTACCTGATTTTTACAGATAATGCAACATTTTGCTGAATTCAATGATTCTATAATAGATGTACGTTTGCCAAAGCAAAAAGAAGGAAAAAAGAGTGCAATAGCTTATGTAGAACTCAAAAATGAAGTTGTATATGAGGTAAACTTAATTTTTTGTAATATAAGCACATACCAATAGCATCCTTGAAAATTAAAACACATACAATCTACTAATATTCTAAAGAGAAAAGATTTGTGTTTTTGTATGTATGTACTGGGCCAATCTCAATAATTCTTACACAATTAAAAAGCTGTTATCAGTGAGTAACATAGGCTGTTTTTTATTATTTTATAATTTCATGTGAACAAAGTCGCAAGCAACAGCTACTTTTTTATAAAGTTCAAATCACCGTGGTAATATTGATTCTTTGCTGCTATTGGTTTATAGTTTTTGTCCCATTTGTACATGATGGTATTTTCAAATTTATTTACCCCTAAGTGTAATAGTAAGAAACTATATAGCTTAAAGTGTGTCTAATAGCTCTTCATAAAAAAAAGAATTATTATAAAATACACTGTGATTGCTGACATTTTTATAACTAAGAAGTGTGTGTTCATGCATAATTATATCAGTGAAGAAATAGATTATTAAACTTTATAATCAATTGATGATTTCTGTATAAATAACCATGTTTACAAGACAGAAGTTAAATCCATTACCCATGTATTTATTTGTTTTTTTCCCCAACAGTTAGCACTGTCAAAACATCATTCTATGCTCGGCAACAAAAGAATAAATGTTCTATACACAACTCAGAAGAACGGAAAGATTACAAAAGCGGAGGCCAAGGTAACTGTTAAATTATAATAAACTTATCGTATTTATAAGCATACTTACATTTAAAAATATTACTTTTCAAGAAAAAAACATGTTGAACTCATTTAAAAAGTAAACTTTCTCTGCTTTTTTGGTTCTTAGGTACTGGCTGTAAATATATTTACTGTATGTGTTAATTATTTTTAGAGTAAATCAGCAAAAATGATAGCGCTGCAAAAGTCTGGTAAACTGATTGGCAGTGTGCCAATGAATAAAAAGCGAAGTCAGAGAAGACTGAAGATGAAACAGGCTCAAGCTAAATTAGCGGCAGGAACAGTCTAATTGTTTTAAAACAATATACAATGTGTTCTGAAATAAATATTACATTAACTGTAGCAGTATTTTATTTATTTTTAAAGACAGGCAACATCTGTAGTTGTTTTGTTTTACAGACGTCGTTGATCACCTCGGTGTTACAGCTTCTAGTTTGCCTCCTCTTATAAAAAACCAGACAATTCTGTGTGGCTTGTTCCTTTTCCCTAACCAATAACATCGATATAAATTTAGCTATTTGGTCTTAAAATCGATAGCTAATCGTTTTGATAGCACAAAAACTTGCCTGGTTACGAAAGTGGAGAAAATATTCCTCTTTCACAACTAGTTGCCAAACAGCGAAAACATAACTTTACCCAACTGGTCAGGTTAACTTTGTTTAGGAAAAAGGAACAAGACATCTGTGTAGTGTCGAAATTCGTTGGTAGATCCAATTTAAGTGAATTGGACAACAATATTGACAAGATATAATTGTGGTAGAGATATACTTTTCCATTTCTTTTTTTTTAACAAGTAAAGAATGAATAAAAGACAAGAAGGAAGTGCTTCAAAAATTATTTATTTATTTATTCATTATATATAATTTATATATCCATTTTATAATTAAAATCAACCGATGCACACAACATAAAACTTTGTATTCACGCACATACTCGCGAACTTCGCAGCCCAGGACAAATATGTTTTACAAAAATTGTAATATCATCCTTATGTACTGGCAGTAGGTTTCATTTTTGTAAAACATATTTCATCGAAGGCATTTTAAGTATACAAAGATTAAAAAAACCTAGTTACACAATAATAATTTATTTAAAATTCGACGCAATTTTAATAACACAGTGAGTAAATAACTAAAAATTAAAAGCATGATTAAGTATTCGTAAAATTATTAATACTTTTGCTAAAATAGTTAAAAATCAACGCAACATTCTGCACAAGGAATGGACATTTAGTAGCTATTTGAACAATAATAGTTTCTACTGCAGTAAAACTTGTGTAACAATATTGCTACTCTTTTATTCTCTATGAGAAAAACAGAAATGACAATATTATACAGGGTGTTACGACAGTTTAAACTCAAGGTTACAAATATATTTTTCGTTCGCAAACAGAACTTACGACATTCGCTGCCACATAAGTACCAATAATTTGGATTCTCCAATCACAATGAAAATATACTTTAGACTTAATATCAATAATTAAAATAAATAAAGCTTAGCATAAATAAGACATGACTCTTGAATTGAACATTTACATACAGTCAAGTACATTATAAATATAGGTTTAGGACAAATAGACATAATTAGAGAAATAAAGGATGTATCGTCAGTATTGAGTATTATTTTAAGAAGAAAAAAAAAACTTTTTTTTATAAACAGAAGTAAACAGGTTTTTAATTTTACAAGAACATTTTGAATTTAACATAAATTATTAAGTAGTATCGGTTTTAAGAGATCTGTAAAATAATTTATTAAGTTTTTTTTTTGTTATAAATAATGCATTTCAAGAGATTTTTTTTCATATACATATACAACGTTAATTTGACAAATTAACCATTGAATACAAAATAATTTGTTACTATAATATACTATAAGGACAAAGAACTACTTTTACTAAGCGTAACAATTTTTATTAAGACTCTGAAAAATTAAAAGGCCCGGTTCCATGAAAACTGTTTACAATTATAAGTATAAAAAACATAATTTTCAAACAAAGTTTTTTACATAAACTGAACTGTAGCCTCAAAGCTGTTGAAAAAAATTGATATAAAGAGCAAAATGCCTGTCACTTTCAAGTTAGGCCCTAATCTACACTTATTCAATTACTAAATACTTCCCGCCTAATGCAATACTTTGAAATGGCCTATTTACGAACCAATTTTAAGGTTACAACCCCAATGAGATTGTCAAAAGGCATTTGCCATTTTCCATCCCAAAAAAATCCATAAAATCATCCAAAAAGATTGTTTCATACAATAAGATAACTATATTCAATTAATAATTTTTTACACACCCAAATACATTTACAAATTCACTCGACTACCCACCAACTGGCCACAGAAAGTTTTTTTTTCTATCCAATCAAAGACGCAAGGGAATAAGAGATATTTTTAAATACTGGTTCGTTGCTACACGCAAATTAAAAAAATATTCGAAAAACGACATCAATACTCTATACTTGTCTATGCTTAGAATAGATCTCAATCTAATACTTTATAATTGCTACAATTACTTATATTAAAAAGGAAAACTAATATATACAGCTACGTAAATACAAATACGCCAGATAACTGTGCGTTGTCCGTACGTTCGAATTTTATTGGAATCACATCTACCATTTTAATACATCGAGATTCGTTAGTGTTGCCATTGTAGACATTTGAAACATGCAGTATTGCCAATAAATAAATCTTTTTAGAAAGATTTTCGTAGGAATATATTCTAAACCCATTGAATATTGTTTTTTTACACGAATCAATTGTCCATACCAAAATATAAAATAACATTTTGTTGTCATGTTTGAATTGGAATGTCATAATTCTTATCAAGGTCTCTCAAAGTCTGAAAAAATTAAAATTATCTATAGTTAAAACTATAGAAAAATATACAAATAAGGCAATAGGTATCTCGAAGTAAAATTTAGAAATAATATGGAAATTGTAAATATTTTTGTGCGTAAATTCTACTAAATTTAAAATATTATTACTATATTCTATTTCAGGTTCACACATAACTGTACTAAATTAAGTAACATTTGTCATGAAGTCTTCGTTATCCTTAAGTTATTAATCACTCGATTTTAAGAGCTTTCTTATATTGAATACATAAATTAGTATTGTTAAGAAGAAAATCGGCACAACACTAGATCATCGTCATAGACGTCCCGTCCCTATGACAGCTGTCAATGTCATTCAGGATAATTAAAAATAGCGCGCCATCTGGCGGGACTTAGTGGTCGCTAATAACGCTGTTACAATTATATTAATGTCTAATATTTAACGTCTAATCAGAGAGTCCCACAATCATTATTCAAATTCTGTTTTATAATATAATGTTAAAATTATTGTTGTCCAGATGTCGCTTGTGTCGTGTGTGGTATGTCAGTGTGGGAGCGGGGGTGTCATACATGGGGCCAGCGGGTGTCAAAAAAGTGTCTCATGGCGTGTCCGGCGCGCCCCACCGGGCTGTCGTCCTCGTTGAACACCTCGCAGTTGCTGAATATCAGCCTCACGTCGGACGCGAACTCCTCTTTGCATTTATACCTGGAAATCATTTAAATTAATTATTTTGCTGTAGTAATCCTAGAAAATGGTAAACTAAACATGTTAGTTGAATCCTTTATAATTCGTTTCATAAGACTCAAACTATCGGAGTGAAATCATTAATCTTTGAAGTCTTCTTTTTCGCTAAGAACTAAGATATAGCAGACGCGACTTGTCGTTTAGTGTAAAAGACGTTAGGTAAGAAATAAAAAATACACAAATCTTACTTTTTTATGCTCAAATTCAATTGAAACGACAAATTATATTTTATTTCACTGGCAACAAAGTATTTTATTGTTTAAATTGATAACATTTGTAGCCTTATAAAGGTGAACATGTTTTTATATTGAATTGGAGTATATCTTGTCTGGAGGGTACTCACGTGCCGTCGTGCAATTTTCTCTTGATGGTGGAGAGGTCCATGGGGCACTTGATGACCTTGCGGTACTGCGGCAGGTGCTTCGTGTTGACGGGCATCAGGAATGGCCACGCGTGCTCGTGACACTCCATCTCTGATAGCAGGGTCCTGAACAATTTATTTGTTTACAGCGCCATCTATTGACTGAGCTCTTAAGTAAAAACTTGTTTGTAAGCTACTTGCTACCTGTAAACGCTACCTGGCATATGGCAGGATATCTGAATTTGTGAAAGCTATGCGCATTCGTTTGATGGATTGATAGACTGTTTTGTGAACTGGTATGCCAGCTATTGTTCCTTTTTACTGGCATGTACTTTCACGCCAATGCTACTATATCTCTGTTATCAATTGACCAAAAAGTATAAATAAGATCTTACTTGCAAAACTGCAATTCTTTGAGCAGTTTTTTAGCACTTGTTTTCTCTTTTTTCGCTCTGGACAGCAGCGGCACATTCTCAGAGTTGATATCGTCGACTGCAAATTAAAGAAAAACATATAAAGAGACTTGTTAAGTAAAAAACAAAAAATCTTAACGGCCGTATACTAAAATGAAATTCAAACACTTTGCTTCGTAAATGCCGCTTACAATCGGTCAGACGTTAAAAGTTTAAACATGGCTTATTATAAAACTTTGTTACATTATTTAAAAGTATTTTCAGCATTCAGCCGTTAGCGTTGGTTTAGAGCGCGCGCACATCTTTGACTAAACTATCGCACAACTGTTTAGTCT
>LD688989.1:2616280-2627176 GCA_003118335.3 Papilio memnon
GTCCATGAACACGATTGATGATGATGTCGTTGAAAATACTTCTCCGACATATATAATAAAAAAGATTCTATTACCATACAATTGTAACTATAATTTTTATTACATTGTATACATTCTAAGCTTTGCTTGCGTAAATAAAACTACATAAAAGTTGAAATTGTATGTAATTTCAAGCATGCATGACCAACCTGTTGCTTCTTAGCCTGGTCTTCTATTTTCTGCTTCTCCAACTCCTCCTGCTTTCTTCTCTTAGCCTTGAAACACATCCGTAGTGACAACATCGAAAGCGGTACAGCAAATTATAATCAAAGCAGCGAACATGTAACAAATAGAAAATAAGAAAACTTAAAAAAAAACTTCTAACTGCATTTTTACATTTAAATGTAAAAGTTACAAGAAAATAGGTATATTACAAGCGTGCAACAAAAGATAAAAAAACTGTTAATTTAGTTTTTTTGTTGCTGATTATAGTCTTTTGTTCTTAAATCTTTTCTTTTTTATCTGCAATATTTCTAGGAATGTCTAATTAAACATCATTTTTTTTATATCAGTTTATTCGTAGCCGGAAACTCTTTAGATTCTTCTTTTTTAACTATATTTCTTTTTATTTCTAATTCGATGGACACAAATTATCAGAATTATTGCGTGTTTACATTCTCAATATAAATGAGATTTATGACTTCTTCCGTGGTTAGAAACGTGCATTAGTAAAATTAATCGTCAAAATAACACATACCCACACCTGTTAATAAAAGACGATTGCACAGATGTTAAAGAATGCGTTTATTGTGCAAAAGATCGTATAATAACATATAATACCCAGATATTATCACAGTGATTAGACGTGTTAGTGCTTCCCAGGAAATCGTTAGTATTTTAGTGTTGATTTTAATTGCTAACACGTACCAAGTACATATCCTTACTGCCGTAGGGATGTACCGAGATCGAAAGCGCACCGTCTTTGCCTACATTAAACGTTCCTTGGCTGATCTTTTTACTTATAATATCATTGAGTATATTTTCATCATCACCGCTCAAATCGATCACCTCCTTTAGTACGGATTTCTGGGATTCTTTCGGCATCAGCATTAGATTTTGTGACATAAATTCGTTTTTTGCATCTAAATATTTTTGCTCTAAGCTCTTAGGGTCCTCGTTTTTACTCTCGCCGTCTAATCTCGACCAATCACAGCCGTTAATGAATTCACTAATTCTCGAATAAGATTCGATCAGTTTTTCTAAATTGTTCTCCTTATCTGGCATATTAGTTTTCTTTTCCGCCGATTTCATTAATGAGAAATCGAAATATTTATCTTTCGGCCTTTTCGGTAGATCGAAGGCGGCCTTTTCTGCGAAATCTTTCATTTTGTCCAACGCGTTGTATTCCTCTACTTCTTCCTTCCAGCCGGATTGGTCGTAGTTTAATGTTTTAATAGGTAAGTTTTGTTGCTTAGGCCCGGTGACTGGTATGAGGGAGAGGCTAATGGGCGGCAGAGTGCGGTCCCGGGCGGGCCTGAGGGCGGGGCCCAGCACTGCCTGAGGCCGAGCGCAGTCCGCGCGTGAGCCGGGCCGCGGCGCGCTGGCCAGCGGCTCGATGCTGAGCTGCGTTCGGTTCTTGTTGATATGCTGTTTACATTGCCATAGTTAATTTTCTTTTATGTTTCACAGTTTCTATTATCAATTGGATCATGACAACATTGTCAGTTTACACCAGTTTAGTTTGATCGCTTTTAGTGTTAGAACTAAGATATAACCCACGGACAGTGAAAGGGTAATAAAATTTACATAAATAAATAGAATAGTATATAAAGATATGAAAGAACTATTCAGACACACAGCTACACTACCATATAAAAGCTAAGAAGTCCAACGCTGTCTACGAAAAGCAAAAAGTGACCATCTTTTTCTATAATTCGTAATCACATATTGGTTCTTTTTGCTTTGAAAAATCTACATAATACGGATGTGAGCACAATGTTGCCAAGCATCAAATTGATAATAAAAAAATAAAAACAAACACAAGCACATGTAAATTAAAAAAACATATACAGATAAAAATAAAGTGTCTAGATAACAGCAAAATACCAACAAAAAATAACATGCATAAAATTTGGAGCCTAAAAATATTTACAAACCCATACGATATAAATAATAAGAATATCGGTATTAACAGCTGTTATGAAGAGACTAGTCATATATTTGTGTAGAGGACAAGACAGTGTACATATGTTAGGACGGAGAGCCCGCTACCCGCTACCCGCTACCCGCGATGTATGACGTCATACCTCTAACAGTTGTTGACTTCGCGCCTCTTTTTCCCGTTTGACGAGCTCGGCCCTTTCTGACCTTTCTAACTCTCGCACGAGACGCGCCTGCGGACCAAATGTATTCATGCGTTGTTCATTCATCGCTGTCACTTAACCCTTTGCGAAGTTTGCAATTTTACTGATTTTAACATACGTAGATTGTGATTGGGAACTGATAATTAATATTTAAAAATTTCGTTCGGTGTTTTAATTGTTTTTTATTCAAATATAATTTATACATTTTATAGTTCAATTACCAATATTTTTTATAGAATACAATAAAGTAATAAATTTAAAATCACTGGCGAAAATAAAAAGAAAGCGAGCCTACAAATCAGCACATTTAATACTAGATAACTAGACTAAACATAAAATAAATACATTAAATTGCAACATTTACATCTAAGTTAGCCTGGAACTAGTCAAAGATTTTACAAATAACCTATTAAACAAGATTTCTTAAGAAATTACTGCTTAACGATTCATGCGACGAAAATAGTTACATCTGCTCTTTCTGCCACTGTACTACGGACCAGTTTACTTGAATCCATTCGCATCAACCAATATATTGCCATTCAAAAAAGCAAAGAATATTTTTAACAAATTTATAAAAAAAAGAACTTAATGGACCACAACTAAAGACATTAAAAAAATAGAGAAGGCATAGTTGACACTTTCACTTGAGACATTTTTCACATGACCATCACTAATGTTATCCATTAATAAAAAAAAACCCTTTATTGGACAAAAACATAAATAAAAAATAACCTCAAAGCCACATGTCAGTATAATTAATTACCAGTAGGCGTCATTAAATGATATTAAAATGTTTGTATTTATTTTGGGTCACTGTTTAGTTTATTTTATAACAAAATATGGAGCTTATTATAATTTTGTAAAATGTTTTAATGCATGTCAATACAAGGACACGATGTTATGTACTACATCGACTTCTAACATAGTACCTTTCACAGAAAGTACCGGTGAAAAAAATGTTGTTTACTATGCCTCGTCTATACATTTTTTTAATGTCTTTGACTACGACAGAAAGACATGTAACTTTTTCGTGAGTACATACGTTTTCGTACGTAACAGTTATCGTAGTAAAAGTATCAATGTGTAGTTGAGACCTGTTCCCTGCGCGGCGCGGCGTCCCTGCGCGCGTCGCGTGCGGCCTGCTGGCGCCGCGCCAGCTCTATGCGGCGCTCCACCGGCGGCGGCGTCGGCCGCGGCGTGCTCAGCGCCGCCAGCGCACGCGCTTCCTCCAGTCTACAATAAATAACATTATTATACTATCATCTATTCATATTCAGATATCTAGTATTATGTGCAAATTTAGACCAACAATCTTACTAATATTACAAATGCGAAAGTTTAGATGAATGGATATTTGTTAGTTTGTAGCCTAAACCGCTAGACGAATTTCGATGTAATTTGGTATAAATCTAGGCGATAGACTTCAAAGAACACATAGGCTATTTTGATCCCGGAAATAGTTACGGTCTCGTTGCATACATAAATTTTGTTTTATCATGTTTAATCGATAAATTCTTTTATATTTCATTAAAGAGATTTCTAAACGTATAACTAGACAACATAATTTTAGCAACAATCGTAAATCATTAGTTTTTAGATATCTTGGTGATTCTTAATTTCGAAAGACAACACAGAATACAATTTTAGGTAATGACCCTGAGACGTCAAGATATTTAAACTATAAAATCCTTGCCTCTTAGTGATTTCAGCCTCATTGAAGACGAGTGGTTCAGCGAGGTCCGGCGCTGGCTGCACGTACTCCCCGAGCAGCGTGCGCGCGCTGAAGCTGAAGTTGTCCGACGACAGAGGGGGACACGGGTTCGAATCTAAGAACTGTAGGAAAAATAATGCGTTAAAACGTACAATTATACCAATAATCAAATATATCAATACTAAACTAAAGATAATATAACAAACGCATCTTTGTTCTAAGTAACTTGAATTCAAAATGTCATCTATGCTAATATTACGAAAAAGGAAAGATTTGTATTTTTGTATGTTTTGAAATGCCTCGGAAACTGGGCCAATTTCTTATTTTTCTTACACCATTAAAAAGCTACGTTATCAGTGAGTAACATAAGCTAAGTTTTTTATTATTTTTTTAATTTCACGCGGGCGAAGTCGCGAGCAACAGGTAGTGTATATGTAACTGTTATAGTTTCCAAACGTTTATTTTCATACTTCAAGGTTGACGACACAAACGTCAATGTCATTGCTGTGCCGGTCAAGATTTGTTTTTACCACGTTTTCTCAATTACATACGTTTTCCACGATAACTGCATTTTATTCTATAATTGAAAAGAGAACTATCACAGTAACATACCGAGCATAGTTCCTGTATGGATTTTATTGGCAGTGCTGAGTGCGGCTCCGGCGGGGAGTAGCTCACGTCGCCCTTTATGTTGCAGTTGCGAGATAAGCCCTTGATTACTGTCACTCTTTTCCAACCTGCGAAGGAATATAATTAAAAAACATTACCATTAATAACGTAAACATTCAAATATCACTATTAAATAGTAGTTTTCAAATATCTTCGTGGCCCAAAATCGTCGGTGCGATGCGTAGTGAATCGATTCAGTATAGAACTGGTAGTTAAGATATATGAAAACTACTAAAATTAAAAAGTATATTATCTAAAAGTCATTAAGATATCAGTGACAGAACGAAGTGACCAAAGTTGACAACACCACAGCACTAGCTAGGAAGCGAGAGAGGAAGAGAGATAGAGAAAGAGAGGATATTGATTATAGCATTTCAAGGTTACGTGGTCCTTTTAGTCTTTTACAGATTTTAGAAAATTGTTAAGAACATTGGTCGTAGTTTTTAGCTATAGTATTACCGAGTGCGAGGGGCAGCCGCAGCTGCGCGTCGTGCCGGCGGCCGGGGTCGCTGGCGTCGGAGTCCGAGGGCCCGCTGTCAGACGGACACTCGGAGTCCGTGCTCGCGCTCTCGCCCAGTAACGTACGTAGTTTCTCCTGTTAAATATAACATTATTATCTTCAAAAATAATACTAAACTACATTAAATCATCAACGAACAAAAGCAAAGGAAACGTTAGTTGTAATGTTTGAAATGTGTCTAAGGTCAAGACGTATAATTTAACCAACTAGATTTCGCCCCCGACTCCGTCCGCGTGGAATTAAAAAAAAACAAAAGTGAGTAGCCTATGTGTTCTTCCAGGCTACCGTCTACATCTATACTAAATTATATAGAAATCCGTTCAGTCGTTTAGGCTACAAACTTTAACAAACATCCATCCATCCATCTAAACTTTCGCATTTATAATATAAGTGTGAAGTATGATTGTGAATGTCACATATTTAGTTATTTACCAGATCAGTCTCCGCGAGCAGCTGGTGCGCCAGCGCTGGCCTGAGGCCGAGTGCGCGGCTCTGCGCCAGTAACGACGCGACCGTGTTCTTCTTGGGTTTGCTGACGCCGCGGCCGAGGTTGCGCGGCCGGCCCTCGCGCGTCGCCCAGCCACTCACTGCTGCATACAAAAAAGTATATTGCTTTTGCATCGTAAGTAAAAATCACTGATCTGTATAAATAGATAGGTATTTGCCTAAGAAATGATTTTACTTTGTTCATTTTACGCGCCTGTTGATATAAAGAGCAGGTGCACACCTTTGATTACTATCGCACAACTGTTGTGCGATCGTCGATTGTTTTGCAGCCAATTCAACTGTTTAGTTGCACAACTAAGCCTTCAATAGTGTACGCACCTCCGTATAAGCTTATAGGAATGAAAGCGAGACTAAACAGTTGTGCGATAGTTTAGTGAAAGGTGTGCGCGCGCTCTAAGAATAGTTACTTTTATCTCTATTATTAGTTCCAACTGCCACTGCCACCAATTGCGAACGTCAAAGCCAAGCTGGCGAAAATCAATGAGGCAAACATGTCCATTCATAGAGGTCATTAAGTTAAAATAATAAAATCATGTATCTAAAAACAATTATGCTAAAAATCTCACATTCACTATCTTCACTGCCGCTGGACTTAGGCCTGGGTGAATCCGCGGCGTGTGAGTTCAGTTCGGGCGCCACTCGCCGAGGCTTCGCACCGGGCTTGCGTCGCGCTATAATCATTTAATATTACTTTTTAATTCAAATATTAACAGAATTTTATTAACTATATCTGTTATTAAAGCTTACACAAATACTGAAATTAATATTGGTCTTTACTTACATATCCTGTCATTCGAAGCGTTTAGAGAGCTACTCAGAGAGGTTAGTCGTGACAACGCGTCCGAGGCCTGCGTGCTTGCTGGAAAAGATATCAGAATAATTAATTTTTCAACAATATTATTTAGGTACTAGTATTCGCCCGCGACTCCGTCCGCGCGAAATTAAAAAAATAACAAGTAGCCTATGTGTTCTTCCAGACTACCCTCTATATATATGCCAAATTTCATAGAAATCCGTTCAGCCGTTTAGGCTACAAACTCTAACAAACATCCATCCATCCATCTCAACTTTCGCATTTATAATATTAGTAATAAGTAAGATAAGTACGTAGTGTGAGCACAGGTTCACTTACGAGGTACAGGCTTCAGCGACAGGTTGAGGGGCGCGTCCTCGTCAGCGGCGGACTTGAAGCCGAGGTCCAAGGGCGCGTCCTCGGACGTTGTCGACTTCGTGCTCAGGTTTAATCCTGAATCTCCTAAGTATAATATATTAAATGAATTTGGAGAACCAAATTTCATTTGATAACAGGAAAAGCCATGGCATGTAAAACATGATTTATTAAGTTGGATCTCCTTAGAACAGAGACGTATATGGTGATGGATGTATTCTATTGGTACTTCATTTGGCTATTTTAGCAAAATCAAGAGGCCACTAACCTCGTTTGTCACCTTTAAATAAAGTAAATAGAAGGTGTAAGGTTTGGAGGCATAATTTACCTCCCCTTTTCCTTCCCAACATTTTCTTATAAGGAGAGGATAAGAAGGGAAATTGCATTTGATAGAGGATGGGATGCATAAGTAGGATAATCTACTATTCTACTATTACTCTACCTTCTTTCTGTGCGTCCCTTCGTCTGTTGATTGAAGGTAGGCAACGCATCTGCAAATGCGGGAGTCTATGTGCAGTGGTCGTTTCGCCAGTATTGCGGATTCAGGTTGCCGTAGTTCGTTTGTCACATTATGACATAAAAAAATTACCTGGTTGTGCGGCGAGCTGCCTCTCGAGCGCGGCGAGGCTGAGGCCGCTCTGGCTGGCGATGGTCTGCAGCAGCTCGCGCGAGATGCCCGCGTAGTCGGCCAGGTTGGGCGGCGGCGTGCCCGCGTGCGCGCGCTCCGCCTTGCCCGGCAGTCTGATCACCTCCACTGACGACCGCCCGCTGTACTCCTCCTGGTGTGTCATTTCAATATTTATATCTTTTCTTTACTAATACAATAAAGCGTAAACACACACTACTTCGTGGCGTAGGATGTCAGCAATCACAGCATAATTTTTATAATACTAATTCTTTCTTTTATTAAAATCCCTACACTTACAACATGCTTTAGGCTATATATTTTCACGCTATTCATTTTAGAGGGTAAATAAATTGGAAAAAAGCTTCATGTGGGTTAGGGACCCTAAACTGCAAGCTCCCAACATTAAGGAAGCAAGGTTATTATGAACGGTAATTGTTATTCAATGTCATATGTCTTCATGATCATTTGTGCATTTGAACTTTGACATTAGCAATTAAATTAAATTTAAAGTATTGATAAACTAAAGATATCTCAAGGTTCTCCTATCTGATAATATGGTCGCGATTAATGAGGGTATTATTGCCATCAAACTGTTATGCAGTTTGTCGACTTTTTCTGATTTCAAATGTATAATTTTCTTTTATTAAACAAAACAAAATAAAATCACATTGCCATATTACAATTGACAATATCCACAACAATTACAGTTTCCATATACATGACATCACATTACTGTAGGGTTCCACTGCCTGTCTCACATTTTTCATAGGAAATGAAAACTAAGACTTACAACTTTGGGTCGTTTGCTGGGCAGCGGCGTGGAGCGGTCACCAGCTGAAGGATGCACTGACACTTGAGGCGGGTCCAGCGATATCGTCTTCTTACGACCACGATTCGTCGTACCAGGAGGCACCTGAAAATATTACAACAATAAAATACTCATCTAGTGTTTAACACAAACCAAAAAGTCAGCTTTTTGTTCTATTTATGACACTATTACAATGCAATTAGACATAATTTACCTTAGGACCCGCGAGTGATGAAGTATATTTGATAATCTCCGTGTCAGGCGGCAACCGAACGCCTCCAAGCACAGACGAAGGATCACTGAACACAAAATTAATCATTTTCCTAAACAATATGCATTCAAATATAATAATTAAATGCAAGGACTAGGATGAAAATGTTAATTTGATATCTCTTTGTCTTCACAACACACAATAGACTAATGAGGTAAAATAATCAGTTCAAACCCATGGTAGAAATGAGGGGATGGAACAAAATTTGCTATTATTAATTGATGTACTCATGCAAAACAATCACTGAAATGTACCAACATTATTACATTATGGAGGCAATATTTTAAGCAATGTGGATGCTTCTTAAGCAATACATAATAATTTATGTCACTCATAGATATAATATACAAAATATTTTTTTCAGATTCTAATTGGCTTTGATTCTTCAAGCAGTTGTAAGATTTCATTCTCATTATGTTATTTTATATAATAATGGATGCAAGCTTTAAATGGAAGCCAAACAATGAATTATAAACAATTTCAGCATCCACTTACCCGCCCTCCAAAGCGGCACTAGGAAGAAAAATATACAATCAGTATTTACATCTTCAGTTTTTAAGAGAAAGTTTTACAATAGCTATTATTTTAATATCATATTTACCTGAGTATTGTATGAGGGAGGCCGGTGAGTGAATCTATCCCCGCATGTCTATCCTTATCCGAGCCTGGCATTCCGAACGGATACAGCGGTGACATATTCTAAAACAAGAAAACGTCAAACAAAGGAGAATATAAGTTTTAATTGCGACCGATGTAGGCATTATTATGTCAATATTGGCTGAGCCAGCATCCGAAGCGGCTATAAGATTATGCCAGCTCATTTCTTAAACACTACAAATAACACTATGGGATTGACATGTCTTTCCAAAGACAAAAATCACTCCTTTTCCCAACAAAGACTGAAAAAAAAAGTTTTAATTGCAGAAACCCCTACAAAAATGTCACTATTCCAGATATTTGTAAGAGAATTAAGGGATGACAGTTTTTTTGTACAAATATCTTGGCAATGGAACTGTTCAAACATTTTTTTAATACTGATATTATTATATAAATTGCAAAGATTTGTATTTTATTGAAATGACTAAAACTACTGGGCTGGTTTAAAAAAATTCTTTCACAATTAAAAAGTTATATTACTACTGAGTGACATAGGCTTTATTTTTTACTTAATCTAGGTGTAATTATTATATATACCTTTCCCTTAGTAGCTGCCGCGACTGCCGCATGGTACGCGCCGTGCGCAGCCGCCTGCGCCAGCATCAGGTCGCCCCTTAGCAACGCCAGGTCGCGGTCTTTGCTCTTTCCCGATGAACTGGATGAGCTCTTCCCTGGAAAAAAATTAAATGCCATAAATATTTCTGTTACATCCCAACAATTTAATGTATATTATAGTACAGTCACAAAGATGATAGGCGTGAAGTGAAAGTATTTCTGTGTTATGTCCGAGGAGTTTGCATGCCTCAATTTAATAATTTCCCCTTCTTTGATATGGACTTGGCTTAGATATCTAGAAGACATAGAGGAAGGGCAAATATCCTACTTCGGTATGTCTTATCCTCTCCCCTTTAAAGTCGACAATGCATCAGCAATCACACGACTTGTTGATGATGTCTATGGGCTTGCATCTTATATTATATAAATCAAAAAGTCTCCTTTCTTTGGTCTTTTGTTAATTGATATCGTTAAAACAAATGGACAAGTATTGCAATCAAAGACATTTAAGAAATATATAGACTAGACACAGGGAAAAACATATTTTCACCGGCAACTTCTTTGTACGGTAGTATCTCAATGTCAAATTTGACACGCCGAGACACTTCTCAGTGTTAGAATTATTTGTTTGTTTGTGATTTTGACTATCGGACACCGGGTAGCGCTTGTGAGACTATGTGATAAATATCTCAAGTGAAGTTATGCTTACTCTATATATTTTTTTAATCTCTTTGATTGAAATAATACTCTACTACTAATTTAGTATATTACTAGATGAGGAGGACTGCTGTGGTGGCTTGGAGGACTTGGATTGGTGCGGCGCCGACACGAGGCTGTTCAGAGAGGCGAGGCTCGACAGCGACGCCTGGGAGTGCATCGCCGACGGTGATGACGTCTTGGGAAAGCCGTATGACGTTCCTGTTCAATTAACAATTAATATAGTAAAAAAAGATATCACAAGGTAGCTAAATTAGGAGTATACACTGGCAAGAAGACGAGATACAGTATTTCGGATGCACTTTATGCAACCTTCTCGCTTTACCATTCTGGTACTGCTAAG
>LD688989.1:2653457-2667284 GCA_003118335.3 Papilio memnon
GTATATCATTGTGTTTACTGAGACGACACCGGGCACGAACACTTATTAAAAAGAAACAGGTTAACAACCAACCTCATAGACCTATACAAGATAGGCACTGAAGCAAGAAAGAAGAAACGGCAATAAGTGATTACGTAGGCGGACTCGAAAGCTATTGAAGCAAGCGTTGTTTATAGCTTTCGATTTTCTTCCAAATAAGGTTATACGAATATGACCTTTGTGACGTAGACATAGAATATATAAACTGAATACGTTAGATTGTTAAAAGCCAACAATATGAAACAAAAAAAAACAACTTTTCTGGGATATTTTTATATGTAAATCAGTTACGAAGTAATCCCAATTTTTCTGAATAATAAAATGTGCCATGTTCACATCTATAATATGTTCTAAGCATGATCTATGCTATGTCTTTTTGCAGTGTTTTATATGGACATATAATGTATATCGAGGAATCTCACAGGAAATTGGTCAATTTTGTGTTAACAAAATAAAAATCCTTGACAAGTTTATTGTACCAGAGAATCGTTTATATGTATGTGCATGATATAAAATTAATTAAAATTAAGAAAGGGTAATTTAATGATCTTGCAATTAAACTTCACTCGAGTGTTATTCAAAGAACCTGTAATTAATAGTGACATTCAAACGTTCCCATCAAGTGGCGCAATGAATAAGCTAACCAAGCGCTAACCATATTAACAACACATTAGAACTCTTTTTCATTATTAAACAAACGAAGCATAACAAAAAATGCCTTCAAAACGATAATAATTATCTCCAATAACGACCTATGAATCAGCATTTATAACCTTACAGTTTATAAATGCAGTCATATAGGTGTTCCAAGTACAGGACAGCCGACATGCCAGAATAGTCGGATAATATGCGGTCGGAGCACCTCGACCGATGTCAGAAAGTAATCTGGTGTATAAAAAAAATGATGAACCCGACTCGTCCGCGGCAACGCGACAAAGTCGGAGAGATCGCAGAAAGATGCCAAGGGGCAGGCGGCGTCGGCACAATTTGACACGTTCGGGTAACAGCGATAGGCAGTAATTCTCGTTAAACATAGGTACCTATATCTAGTAAAGCAGTGAGGCCGTCCACAAGGCGCGGTTGTGAATGCAATTATTTCATGCTCGATGCTTGCGTATCCGCCATGATTGTTAACGCATTCGATATTCGAATTTTAAATCGTCTTTAACTTTCAGCATTGTTTGCCCAAATGTTTTGATTGGATCAAATTCTGTTTCGTTATCAAGTGTGATGTAATCGAATATTATCTGGCATTACAATAGCGAGGCATAACATAGCATCATACATAATCTTGTGTATATAAATGGAATACCATTTTCATGATCTTGTTTCTTTATTTACCTTTCGCAGGCGTTAACCTAAATTTAAAAAAACAACAGTCTTCAGGTGATAACATTAATACTATTAGTGCAATTATTAATTCAAAATTGTTCTTTAGTAGGTTAATCACATTAAAAGCCGGAAAAAACATTTGAAGTTACATTATGTAAATATTTGTCTTACTCCGTCATATAATGATTAAGTGATCGGAAATAAATATGTACTTTCACAAACTTTCGAGCCTTAATATTGAATATATGAGACATCAAAAGTTCAAGTATAAATATTTTATGTTTTCATTGATTTGTAATCAGGTATTGAATATGAAATAAATACGGTGACATAATGCTATACAAAATGCATTAGGTACGTAGACACACGCTTAGCACATTGATGTCTATTAATAGACTAGGAGAAAGCGATCGAAGTTATTAAGTAATTGCAAATTAAAAGCGATAAACTAATGTAACTTAAATAAGAACTTTACCTTTTTATCACACCGGCGAAAAACACAAAGTTTTTATTATACTTTTCACCATCAATTTTGTATTTGAACAGTCACAAATAAACGAAACGATATTTTTTACAGTCAATATTAGCTATTCCAATACATAACGTATTACAAAGAAAACGTGTAATGTACTCGCGAAATAACAGTTACAATCTCTCGCCGTTAAAACACCGACAGCATTCGGAACGTCAGAGGATTTGAAATAAGAACGCGATGCCCGCAGCTAGCCGCCACTAAAATTATTGATTTAGCAGCGTTACAAAACAACAAAAGATATAAAACGGGCCGGCTGCACACCCCCGCGCGGTCCGAATCGATCAGAATGATAATTGTCGCGCACAAAGACTGGTGACTACTCACCTAGACAGACGGAATGCACACACCTAAAACAACAACACACACAATTTATGTCAACAATGTTTCAGATCACAAGGTTCAGGCACTATTCCGATATACTTTGGCACTTATTTATTATGTTTTTATTGTGTTAAACGGTTAATTAGTGCGAATTAAAAGCGATTTATGTCGCGGAGACGCGAGCAATTCGACGACCGCTAGCAAGATGGCTCCGCGTATGCCGCGCGGCGACCGCCCCCCCGCGCGCCGCGCGTACGTGCAGTGAAAGATAGGTGGCCGCTACACAAGGCAAACAGAGAACGCTGACTAGTCCGGAGATAAAATAATGTTCCGATTTGTTAAATATGTTCAATTGACTTTTTTTATGCTATTTTTTGGAATCATACTATTATGATATTAAATAGCAGTGATAATAAATATTTTAGTAAAAAAAAATTAAATCAAAGGTTGTAAAATTATACAGAACCAAAAATCACTGGTTCAAAATATACAGGTTTTAACTAATTTGCATTTTTATTTAAAAAATGAAACATTTGAAGTCGTTTTTCAAAAAGGAAATATTTTTAAAAGTAAATTAACTTTTTGTTGAAATACTGCAATTTAGTTCCATTTTTTTAGATAAGCATGTACAAATTTAAACAGTATAATTTCAAGGATGGTTTGGTAGTTTGGTTCTGTTTGAATAACATCCTGCGATCAATCCCGAGATATGAGTTCTTGTGCAGTTGTACCGCAGTTCTTTCCCTTCACACCGCTTTGCCGTGCGGAGATCGCCCCGCACCCCGCTCCCAGCCTGTCCTCTGCCTACCGACCTCTTATATACTGCTCTCTTTACAACAAAAAAAACACCAATTTCCCAAATTCCCGAAGCGGACCGCGCGCTCTCTCGCTCGCGGCAGACCTAAGATGGCCGCCCGCTTCCATTTTGATCGCAGATTACATTCGTCGCGTCCCTCGACCGATTGTTCAAAGCCTAAACGATGCGGCGTCCTGCCGTTATCGTTCGCTTTGTAAACGTATCGCACACGTATTTAGGCTATTTTTTCCCGTCCGACGCGACGGTGAAGTTAGATTTCGCATTACGCGATCCGTTTTCGCGTAACCAATGTATAAAATGGCCGACGCTGTCAGTTTAGATATAAGCGAGAACATCGAGATCCGGTTATTGTATTGATTGAATGTACAACGGCCCCTCGGTGCGGGGTTGAAAGAAAGTCCATAGCCGGTCTAAATGGCCGCGTTAAAATGTAGCCGGGTTACGGCCGTTGCGATGGTTTTGTCTCTTTCGTTATTCCGGAGTCCTCTCTACCTGCCGCACACGACATAAGCGGCAATAAAACAGCTACCTAGCTAGTTGAGAGGGATTTGTGCACGGCGACGGCGAACCATCCCAACTGCGGCGAATCACACTATCTAACGGAATAATGTTCTCTCTATTTCAATATTATAGTGGTCATCTTAGATTGAATTCCTTATTCAACGTTCTTTGTAAAATATATAATATATTTACACACCTACTAACAACATTATCACTACTTAACTGTTCATTTAATTCATTAATTACATGTGCGATGTCGGAGTTTCTTGAACGTTTCTTGTATTAAACAGTTCTTTGGTATACACAGTTTAATACTGCATTATAAATACGACTTTATGTCGAAATTGTATAAAGCTTACAATGCAATGTCGCAATAATATTTTTTACCTTATCACGAAATAAGCTGTTTTGTATAAATTATACAAATAAACAAAGAAAACCTTTAAGTTGTTTAAACCATATCGGTATTATAATTACGATAAAATTCGCTGTTACAACAAATAACAAGAAAAAGACATGGAGAGCGCAAAGACTTCGACATGCTGTTTAGTTTCCACTACTTTTATTGCCTATTCCAGTTTTTTGTCATATTTTTCGCTATTAATTATTAAGACAGACAGGTGATTATAAAAGAATGTCACGACATTTAACAAATAGCTCGTTTCCGTTTTTATACTAGTTCATATAAATAGGAATTTGGTGGACAGTATTAAAACTGCTCATGACTATATGGCATCGTATAGCTAAGACTACAAATAAAAAAAAAGAATTTTCAATTAAAATTGCCGAACAAAAGAGAATTGAAAACTATTTGAGCAAAACAGTTTAAAATAAAAGACAAGCACATATAGTATATGAATTTAATTAAATAACTGTGAAATATACATTTACAGTACAGTAATAAAAATCTCATAATAGTAAATCATAAGATATAAAATAATTCCATGGCCTGAAGCTGTGATGATACCTACTAACGCCATCTATCGATACAAAATTCAAATAAACACTTATTTTACTAGAACTGCTAATGTTTCCCAACATCGAGTTATACACCGAATAACAATTAGTTGGTAATTGATTTCTTCTGTAACAGTTGAAGAACAATAATTAATATTTTACAATACATACTAATTGTCCATAATAACATGATATGCCAACGAAAAGCCATGATATTCTTTTATAATCTTATATTTGATTTTTATTTAGTACAAGATAGACGATTCGATGAATTGAAGTAATACCTGTTTAAGGTTGGTACAAATAACAAATGATTGATTTCGAGTTTTATTACAATTATGTAGGCCGAGGTCGAGACAGTTAATACCCATCTACCTCTGCTCTGCTAGACATTGCAGCTTTGTGTGAATATTTCGTCATTATTTTTATTGTCTACTAGCTGTTTCCGTGCGGTTACAACCGCGTGAAATTATAAAAACTTTATTTTATTGTTTACATTTGTCAAATACTCAATTTCAAATGTCAAAATTCAAATGCACAAATGACAACGAAGGGCTTTGCAGAAAGTTACCATAATAACCTTGCTTCCTTAATGTTGACAGCTTGTACTTTATGATCCCTTTCCCACATGAAGATTTTTTCAATTTATTTAACCCTTAATAGCGTGAAAATATATAGCCTGCAGCGTGTCGTAAGTGTAGGGCGTTTTATTAAAGGAATAATTATTCAAAAGTATGCTGTGATTGCTGACATCCTACGCCACGAAGTAGTGTGGTTTTATGCTTTTTATATTAGTATAGATAGATAGATAATCAGTATAAAGTTATAATAATTAATTAGGTATTGTACAAGTAAAATAAATACCATATTATAGTACCAAAGTTAGTGTATAATAAATTATTAAATGGTTAAGTATAGTTTTGTTAGTGTCTAATGACGTTCTAGTTCTCCAGCTAGGCAGGGAACCAAGTGAATTAACCGATGATGCGTTTTTGTGTTTTTTTTTATAATGATTTCGATAATCTCCCCTAATTTTTACAACCGTCCAGTAAAGTTTACAGAAGTTAAGACGAACTACACAGAGTAAAAAAACGTAAAAGTAATTTAACGGCATACTTTCAAATTGCACTAAGTAAAAGCATTGTAAAAGCGGTCAGTCACTTCACGCAATTGTTACGTTAAACTATCGCTGACTCACTGAGCGATTAAATATTAAGACGTCCACGTCCGCAATGCCAATAAACGACGTATAAAACTCATTCTTCTTTATTATTTTATTGAATTACTATCCCCCTTTAACTCCCTTCCGGTCCTCGCTCCCGCAATCTCGTACTAAACGTTGTCGTGATTTGTGTTTCATGTTTGTGGTTAGGATTTGTATTGAATGAAAAAAATGGGAAATTATTTAGAATAATGAAATTAGATTTATTATTTTAATTTAGTTTTAATAGTTGAATCCGTAATGCGCTGCTCCCAAAATCTAATATTATCTGTTGTAGTGCAAGCAAAAAGTTTTTTAAACCTGATAAACATTTTTTTAGAACGTAAACCTTCTCTGACGTTTAAAGATCATTCTACAAAAAATTGGGTAAGCGTAGAGGACGAAATCAAAATGTTTTTTTTTTACTTATAAAAAGATAAATGCATTTCCTAATATTATTGTATTTTTCTTAATTTGTATTGTCTCATTTCCGCGTGTATATAAGAATTCATTCTTTGAATATAATATGTGTACTTGTTAGTACAAAAGAATAAAACACACAGTTGCGTGTTATCGTGCTGTATAATCGTTATGGAAACATTAACAGTTGCCCACATTTGAATGTATAATAAAAGAAGCGAGACGTAAATTAACACAATGTTTTACACTTATTTTACTGTGGATTTTCACTGCCAAAACATCTGTGTTTTGTTTTACCAATGCGTTCATCTCGAAACGCAATAGGATAAAACTATCACAACAGTAATTCGTCCACAACGCTATTACAGAGTTCGCCATAACTTGGTGACAGAAATATTTGCCGTATACCCACTTAATGAAATAGGTATCTACCATTAAAATGATAAGAGTGTTTTATATAACCGCAATTTTAAAAGCAATAATAAGGCAATAAAATATTTTATCTCCTAATGTTATGCCAGATATCAAACGATCGCAGCGCCACACCGTGAGATTTAAAATAAACCACTTATGCCATTACTTGACGAATGATTTTTTGCAATACATTCGTACCTGTCAACTGCTTTCCGTCGATTGTAACATAGCATGCGCCAATATTCCACGACCTCCTACCACCAACAGCGCCTCACCTTTCTTATCCGATTTCTGCACTGGAGCGGGAAACGAAGGGGGTCAATAAAACTGGACGGTCCATTCGAGGGGGCATCGACCTCGAAGCTAGAGTGTAGCGTTTCCAGTAAGACGACACAGTGTCGGCAGTTTTAATAACTCACTAAGGCATTGTGTTACATAGTGCGATGCGATCTTCCGTGTTGTGCAGATAGAAAGGGATGTAGCGATGTAAGGACCGGCGCACGGCGTCGCCGGCGTGCATACATGTCGTTGCGAAATTGCTCAGTGGAAGCCGTGGGGGCTATTTTCTGACCGGCGCGATTAAAAGTCAGGTATAAAGCTGTACGCTCGTGTACTTACAGCGCACAGCGGATATATTGCTGGCAGCTCTTGATCGGAATCGAGATAAAAAGACAATTGGCAGAAAAATGATTCCTCACATTTACTTCACTATTCTTTACAGAAAGTCATCGCACAAACCTCGTCCCAATACTTAACAAGTTTATTTAATTGCAAATAATTAGTATAACGTTAATTTAACATTCATAAAAGAACCAAAACTATAGGAAAATAAACTATTAACGTTTTTTAACGAAGCCGACGACGTAGCTGTAGGTGAAGCTATTTTGAATTTTTAGTGTTGTTTTAAATACAACTGCATAGACAATTATCGTTGATTGGGAGACCATAGAGTATTTTTTTTCAGCCTTATTATGGGTCTATGGATGGGCGCAAAAAAAGTACGTCATTAATCCATATGACGTTTTCTCGGAACATTTCTGTGATTACAGGCTATAATAATTCACAGCACGATCTCTTCGCTTAGACGAGCGACGTTTTTGAAACGTTACACATACGCATTCGTGTGGTATTTGTTGTATCAACTAATTCGCGGTTGCCAAGGCGTTTTGGATTTACCGGCTACCGGTTTTGTTAGGGTTGGTTTTCACTGTAGAAAAACTTGTATTAAAATATTACGTACGTAACTTAATTTTACTAAAATACGAGCAAAGAATGACCATGTGGAAGCTAAACAATTTACGATAATTAGTCCATATTCCGATACAATATTTCTATAAAAAAAACCTTTATTGTTATATCTCATTGTGTATTTCAAAAGAGAAATTAATGGATAGAAAAATGATCCTCAACATACAAAGCAAATAATGATTTATTTTAAAAGGCATAAGACACAAAATACTAATCAATCTTTATAGATTCACTAGATTTCGCGCGCGACTCCGTCCGCGTGGAATTAAAAAAAACAATGGTGAGTAGCCTATGTGTTCTTCAAGACTGTCCTCTACATACATATATGACAAATTTCATCGAGATCTGTTCAGCAGCATAGGCTACAAACTGTAACAAAGATCCATCCATCCATACATCTAAACTTTCGTATTTATAATATTAGTAAGATAAACATTGTAATCTATATCTATACAGCATCTATTATAATCTATATAATAAAGCGTAAACCCACACTACTTCGTGGCGTAGGATGTCAGCAATCACAGCATATTTTTTTAATTCTTTCTTTAATAAAAAGCTCTACACTTACGACACGCTTAAGGCTCTATATTTCATGATCTAGGATGGGTTTAAAGGGGCAGCGACAATTAATTTGGTATATTTGAAGTAGTATTTATATCTATTATTTTTTTTTCGATTCTCTAAAGAGGGGGGCAACTGCCTCCCCCTACTTTCATAGCTACCTATTAGTGCCATTTGCCAGTTTATGTTAATTATCCCAATTTAAATTAAAGGTGTGGAGTGTATCTCTGATCCTTTTTGGACGACATTCAGCTATTTGATACGGAATGTCGTCCATTTGTGTGATGTGTGTGATTTCGCTGTGAGATGAGGTTCCGTGTATTCGCCATAGTTACAGTACGTAATAAATTATGCCATTGTATAGTATACAAATATTTGAGTTTAAAATATTATTATAATTCGAGACTAAATTAGGTGTCTCAAAATATACCTCATTTATTAAAAAAAGTTTTCTACTAACAAGATTATTTATTCCATCAAAATTGAATAAAGTCCTTGTTCGTTCAAATATGACCCTTATTTGTATAGGGTAAACGAAATTTACGCGGCAAAGAGTAATACAATCAGTTCTTAGATATCAACTTCGGACGAAAGCATGGAGCGCCCAAATCGATAACAGCTATTATAGAATCGAAAGAGACACAATCTAGTGCGGTGCGGGCACTACGGGCACAGGCAGAGGTGAAATACATCGGCGTCCATAAATATTGATTTTATGTGCGCGCGACGACCGCTGCCAGGGCTGTCCCGGACCAAACCCGAACTACTCAATTTATGTTTAGATATTTTTAACTTAAGCAGGGTTATGCTTACGCTTATTTTATATTCACTTGAGGGTTGCGAAACATTATTTTTGTAAGCAAATGATAAATTGATTTGTTTAGATTTAAAAAATATACTAGAGGTTATGTGTTTATTTAAACAGTTAGGAATTAAATAAAATAAAAAATGTAAATGAGTTTGTTTATATGAACACTAGCTGTTCCCTTGCGGCTTCATTCGTGTGAAATTGTAAAAAAAATATTTCATTGTTTACCTACATATGTCAAATTATCAATTGCAAATGTCAAAATGACATGACATGATGACAAACCATGGCAACGTTGCTTCCTTGATGTTGGCAGCAACTTATGGTCTCTTTCCCACATCAGGGTTTTTATCCAAAATATTTACAACCTAAGTTTAATGGGGTAAAAATATATAGCCAATATATATTAAAGCGTGACGTAAGTGTAAGGCTTTTTATTAAAAAAAGAATTATTCAAAAATATGTTGTAATTGCTGACATCTTAGGCAACAAAGAAGTGTGTGTTTACGCTTTATTATATTAGTACAGATGACACTGGTATCGTACTATGAGTATTGTAACCCTAAGTAGTACTGATGTATTTGCAGTTTGCGTTAAGTCCTGTGTTCATTTCCGACCATATTCCTCTTGAGCATTTAATTTATTTTTTCGTAATTAAATTCATTAAATAACATAATTGAAGGCTGAACCTCCATTATCGTTACTGTTGTACTTTGTATAGTGGTCAAGTCAAAATACGAATAAAATAGAAATGCTAATATGCAAATTTTTCGGACATAGACAAATGTACAACCCTAGAGTGGAGAGTTAAGCCCGCGGGGATGTCACACGTCTGAGGGGCAGTGAGATGTGAGAAAGGGAGCGCATAAATCAAGCAGTACGTCGGAAAGAGACGACCGGTTGACCTGGTGTTTGCGCCATTGCCGCGTACTTAGGTGAGTCTTTTATATTCTACGCGTTGGGTACATTTTATTCATTTTGTACAGGATTTGGCCCTTTTTCAATTACAACGGCCATTGTTAATTGATTTCGTCCCGTTTTTGTAATTCAAGTAATATCTCCGACAACAATTTGTACGTGAACATTATAAAGTCGGTGTTTTAAATACATTATTCTAAATAATAATTAAAAGTGTACAAATGCTCTAAGTACACATTGAGATTAACCACAACTAGAGTTATAATCTATAAAAAAATACATTTCATTAACATAAAATGCTTATAGGTACTTTGGATGTCTTACCAAACGTAGCATTTATCATACATACATATTCGATTTAATTCCATGTTCCATAAAAATTATGCAAATATATAATAATTACTATCAAGAAATTTAACATAAAACAATACAGAACTGCAACTAATTTTATAAAATGAAAATGGGTTGTAATCAAAATGATCTAATCAAAAATGAAAATAATTTGCCGAAAATATTTAATTATCGAATGTTGCGACATCTAGTTCTTTATTTAAAAATTAATTGTCTAACTCGCAGATGTTTGTCGGTTTACGAAGCATAAAATCCACTATAGATGTCGTTGTTAAGCTAATTAGCTCTATTAGCCACAAGATGTCGCTGTAAAAGTTTTATTTGTTTAAATAATGTTAATTAAAGTGCAAGTTTATTGTGAGAGTAATCTTAATTTATTTAGATTGTTATTATTTAAAAAAATGGGTGAAACAGGAGGTTACAAGGAGACGTTAGCGCCATCTATAGTTGAATAGTAGAAGTAATATGACGTCATCACATGCCATTACGACTGGTTTTGTAAAAGATTCACGATACCGTTGGGTTCAATGCACTTCGCTCATTTTGTTTACGCGGAAATCGGAGAAGATTTGATACAATTCGTCAAATTTTTCGGATTTACGGAAATTTGAAAAACAAAATGATATTATTATGCAATGTTGTGTACGTTTGGGCTTTTTCAGGCGTTGTCATAATGACCGCCTCGTGTTTAGAATGTTAACTTGCTAGCTTGCTACGTGACGTCACAGGCATAGACATTGAGCCGTCCTATAAGTATTAGGTTTAATATGCCTGGCACATATCTATTAACAGGAAAGAATTCCTGTTAACTAGCGAACTTGGCAACTGAACATAGCAATTGGTATCTCATTTTTGCTATTAACAAGATGGGAAAATTATTTTAAACCGTAATTCTATATTGTCGAACACAGTTTTTCATACAAAAGGGAGTGAAATTTTTGACACATAAGGTGGCAAACGAGGAAGTGGTAACCGGATATCGCCGAAAATGCGATGCGACCGCTGCCCAAAGACATCCGCATTTGCAGATGCGTTGCCTACCCTAAGTCAACGGAGGAGAAGATGCACATAACGCACGTTTCCTCATTTCTGAAGGTCGCGACCTCTGGCCAAGATCTCCCGTAGGGCATTACTGCATTCTGTGCGGTCCTCAGCGATTTCGATGGCTTTATTAGAGTAATAAAAATCTGCGTCAAATGTTAATATTTACACAGTTAAGGAGATTTCTTACCAGTTTCCTTTAATTTAACGCTCACAATGTAATTTGTTCGAACATGTCAAAGCTACACACACTTGCTTGTAGCTCGGTCGACTGTTTATAATTCGATCTAAAGTGGGCTTCAAATTTAATTCTTTGACTGCATTGTACATTGACGATTGTTCGTATCAACATGTTAGGAAATCCACGAAATGTTAAATGTCTTTACATCTTAAATAATGGTTTACATTGGATATATCTTACTTAGATTAATAACTTTAGTTTGTGCTGTCACATAAAATGCAAAACATCTCTTAGCGGGTTCAATAGCAGTTACTTTTTGGGGACGGCGGTGTTACTGTAACTTTATACTCTCGACACGCGTTACTTAGTTTTACAAGAAACATTTGAATAACGGTAGAAATCTGTAATGGCTGTTAAATTTAACAGAAATAGTGCATGGGCTTTAACATATTTCAATAGACATGCGAATGATTCGCAATAAATGTACAAGTAGAGATACAAATATGACAGAAGTCAGGAAAATAACTGCAAAAAGAACTATCTTAGTAATTTCATTCTAATCGCTTTTTATATCGAAAGGAACTTGATTCCTCTCAACTTTTGCTATCACATCTGAGATTTTGCTGGATTCTTTGTCCAGTATAAGTGAAGCTGCCGTTAACAGCATTAGACTCGCGTTCGTCGAATTGATCGGACATCGATCGTACCTCCATCCGAAGATCCAACGGGTAGAAGAACCGGCAGCACCGTTAACACTCTTCGCATCACGAAAAAAAAAATTACAGTTAACCGTAGTCCGCCGCGCGCGTCGACGGAACGAAAAAAGCACAATCAGCCGCCGCACCACCTCACTAGGACGTATACGAGCGGCTTTCGAAAGCGCGGGAACTTTGACAGTTGCAGTTGACAGCTTAGTTCTAAGCAAATAATTTTTTGACAAAGTGTTCGTGCTGTGCTGTCTTTCTGTGATACGTGTTTATTCTATGGCAAAGATATGTCGGAATTCGGATAATTAAATTGCAGTGTATAACGCGTGTTTGGATTCTTGGTTTATTTTATTTTGGAAAGGATTTGATTGGCAAAATGCCGAGTACAATAAGAGGTAAGTGGAATATTTTTATATTATTTGGATTTGTGATAGAGTTAAATGTTTAGTCAATTTTATTTTCAAAGAATATGTTGCGTTTTTACTAAGATATTGCGAGTGGTATGAAAAGGTGAACGAACTGTTCTGTTGACGGAAGGATCGTTGTGACTAAGGAGAGTTGCAATTTGAATTTCATATGACATCTGGCATCTGGCGCCAAACAATACCAAATCAGAGATCACTTTCAATCATGTTTATACATTATTGGACCGATTCAATGCATTATTAATAATACAAGAACGTAGAAATCTTTACTTTTAATTTTTATTATGAAACATACTGGTTTCAAAATTGATACTAACAACTTACAGTTGATTTCTTATAATTTTTGATATATAAGATTTAAACGCATTTTTCTCTATAAACATAAAACATAAAATAATTATTAATTAAGCATTTAGGTATTTAATAATTACTGCGGCAACTTGGAATCAAATTGACGAACCTAATTAGAATGTTAACTTTGACTACTGGCTTACTTACTGCGTTGGTACCTCGACTTAAGTAACCTTTGAGTATACCAAGTTCTTGGTAGGGAAAAATCTCAGTTCAGTTGCCTTTTCATATTTTTTCTTTACAAAGAAAAAGTAACTTACTTTTTTATTAAAAAAATTGATTTTTTTATTTTTTAATTATTCTATTACCAAAAAGTTATTTTATCGAAAAATTCTATTTTCATAAGATTACAAACAATTAACATATTCGTTTGTTAAACTATATGTTAACATTTGCCGCTATAAAGAAGTACGAGTTAAAAACCGTTGTTAAATTCGCCAGATCCAAGGTCATTGACACCAACATCACTATAAAGTAAGAGGTGAATGAATAATCTCACAATGATGCTTCTTACGTACAAAAGACATAAAACATTTAAGTGTTTGATATAAACGGTAAAACAACTGAACTGTGTTTCGATTGCAACTTGTATAAATCGGTTACCCCAATGTAAACTATCGTATCTTTCAAACGCTAGTTTTGCAAGACAATACGTTAGAAGAGGTTTCTGGGATCTTCGTGAAACGCACCGTAACC
>LD688989.1:2667348-2684791 GCA_003118335.3 Papilio memnon
ATCCTTTCCTTATAAGAAAAGGGTGGAACGGGAAAGGGACTAAAGTTGGGCGTCTGGCACCTCACTCGTCAGACGGAACGCGGAATTGCTTCCACTTCAAGCCTGTCTTCTGTGTGGTCGTCGGGGGGTTGCACCGGACGAGCCGACCCATTCGTGCGAATAGTTAAAGCGGGCTCTACCACTGTTAGAGAAGCTGAATGGGGAGGTAGGAGTTGAATATGCTATTTTATTAATAAAGTCTGAAATAGGTCATAAGAATGCGCGAAAAGTGACGAAAAATAAAAATAAAAAGCATATTATACTTTGAGGTACAAAACGAGGTAATTTATTTAATGAATATGGGATTGACAAAGTAGAAGCCATACATAGACTAAAATGTGATAGAGAGTAAGGAAAATTTTCGCGCCAAAGAAGGCCGACAAACTTTAATTGAAACTTAATTTGAAGCTGTATTATGGTTTCGTTTTTATAATAGCTGTTGCCCGCAACTTCGTCCACGCAATATTAAGATAAAAAAGTAGCCTATAATATGCCCGTCTATGTCAGCTACCCTCCAGTGAAAGTCCGGTCGAAATCGGCTCAGTAGTTTCGGAGATTACCCGGAACAAACGCGGCTTGTGGACAGACAGGCAGACAGACAGACAGACAATTTTTTTTTAAATGCAATTTTCGTTATCAGCAACGCAAAAACATCATCTTCTTGAAATCTGAAACTTTTCTTTTGAAATTACAAACAAACACTTCAATTTTATTAAATTTATAGATATAGAAGATATATATAGATTTCATACATAAATAAAAGTAACACGAATACAAATTATGACACTCTTATTATAATAATTATAACTATGTAATAAATCTGTTAAAAGCATAATTATAATTTTATTAATAGTAAAATGACACTCGATTAGTTGCTGCGCTTAGTGTAACTACCGTTCAAAGAGTAAGATATTTCCCGGGCGGCAGTCAGGGGCCGGGCGGTAGAAAAGCGACAGTTCTGCGAGCGCGCCGCAAGGCCCTCGGTACCGTTGCTACAGTCCCTTTCTTCGTGACGTAGCATCGTACGGTACCCGGCCAGTGATGTGACAGCGTTGTTTTTATCGATAGATGTCGATATTTAATCATAGTCTTGTCGCCTTGTTAATAAAATATTTTATTACGTAACGAATAATTCATTTTAAAATGTTTCGTTAACACTATTGCACTCGATCAAGTTATACGATCAGTGTTTGTGAGGATAATTTGGTAGATTGTATTGGGAGAATCTGCTTTAAATTTATTTAAGACTAGCTGTTGCTCGCTAATTCGTCCGCGTCAAAATAAAAAAAATATAGCATATGTTACTCACTGATAACGTAACTTTTTAATGTTATAAGAATATTAGAAATCAGTTTAGTAGTTTTTTGAGTTATTTCAATACACACAAAAATACAAATCCTTCCTCTTTATAATATTAAGTATAGATCTGTTAATTGGAGGAACAGATCTAGCTTAAGAAAGGTAATATTTTCCGTGTTTATATGTGTATACATGTATAGGTATAATTTTCTAACATAAACGACTTGACCGAATTGAACTGTGAACCTATTCAAGGTTTTAATCCGTAGAACTTTTTATTTTATACTAACTCCTACTTTATCGATAAGTTTTAATCGATAGTTGTCGGGTGTCCCATCACTGTAGTGACGTGACGTCGCTAACGGTGCGCGCAGTTAGCCTCACCCACATACAGTGTAACTGTGCGCTCCGCCGTTATGTGGACGCGATCCGAGACTCCGCCATGCCGTGGGACAGTCGACAACACATACAAAAACGATGCATACACGTGCCGATGTCAATGCGACATTGATTTCATCAAATCAAAAGGATTGATTGAATCGAAAGATTAAATCGATTATCATGAAAATAGATAAAGATTTACCAAAGCAGGTTTATTTAATTAGTAAATGTTTTATAATAATTAACTTATATTCAGTTGTGTTGATTAACATATCAACTTACTACACCAAAACTCAAGTTTCTAAATATTTTAGTCCATCAATGAAAACTTTATTAATTTCCCTGTATTACTTTACAATTTATAACTATTGTTGATTTTTTGAAAACTAACAATTACTAATCATACTAATATTATAAATGTGAAAGTTTAGATGGATGTTTATTAGAGTTTGTAGCCTAAACGGCTGAACGGATTTCGATGAAATTTTGTGTTGATGTAGAGGATAGTCTGGAAGAACACATAGGCTATTCACTTTTGTTTATTTTTTAATTTCATTTTTTAATTTCGGACGGAGTCGCGGTCGAAAGCTACATAAAATCAAATAAATTTTGTAACGTATTTTTATTTTCTTGTATTAAAAAAATAGATGATTTTAAACCAAATGCTATTGTTACGAATTCGTTGTAAAATTCTTCTATGCATGTCATTAAAAAATATCAGTAATTAAACAAAAGAACACGAAAACGTCTAGACACAACAGTTACATACTTGTTTTGTTAATTAATAATTTTTGTTGCGAGGTCATTGACCGATATTTACACAAACCGGCATTAAATAAAAGATTTTCTCGCTATGTTCATATACCGTTGATTTAATGATTCGATTGTTACGAGAGATTTGATATTTAAGATAAATAAAATTTGTTACAAATGAAATTAATTAAAAAGTAAAATGTCGTAAAGCTGTCTACACACCTTCTGTTTTAACTGCACAGGCCAACTTTATTATAAACTGACGTGTGTAGACAATACTGTAAAAACAGTTTAACTGTCATTTAAAATATTACCTATATACTGTATTACCCTTATTTTTTGTATGTAACTTGACAACGGTGTAAAGGATTATTAGATTATCAAATAAACAGCTGGCAAACATATCTAGTTTTTTCTTAGCAACGAAAGAACAAAGTTGTTAAATATTTTTACATATTGGCGGTGTGAAATAATTATAGTCCCACAAGGATATCTAGGCCGATATCCTTGTCACTGCAGTCGTTTGATTCTATAAAAAAATATGTAAAACGTACATATATATTGAACATGGCATAAAAGAGAAAAACACGACTACAGCTGTAAGAAAAGGATTTTGCAACACTTTTTTGACATTGACATGATGGCGCTACTGAGCTGTTATAATATAGTGTGATTAATGTTCTCGGGGACAGATATTTTCGGTCTATAAGTTTGAATCTATGATTTATATTGCATACTAGCTATAGCCCGCGACTTCGTCCACGCAAAATTAACATAAACGTAGCCTATAATACGCTCGTCTATGTCAACTACCCTTCAGTGCAATCGGCCGAGCCGTTTCGGAGATTACCCGGAACAAACATGGCTTTGACAGACAGACAAAACATTTTTAAATTCGATTTTAGTTATCAGCAACACAAATACATCTTCCCGAAGTCTGGAATTTTTGTTTTGATATTACAGACACTCCAATTTTATTATATGTATAGATATAGATTATTTAGTGGTATTATTATTAAAGCAACGTATTCATTTCCATATTTCAATCAATCCAAGTTATTTATTAATGGATGATCAGTTATAGAATTACGCGCCGAAAGAGTTCGTTCACCCCGACCGGTTCGCGACTAGTCACTAGAGTTTTTAAAACACTACGCTCTATGCCGTTATGTTTGTAAGACATGTTTTATTGAGTGTGGGAACGCAATTAATTTTTATATCTTTAAGTACGTCTTTATTACTTAGAGATAGCCCATTTCCTTTGCCATTTTTTTAACTTTCTTAATCACGGAGATGTTTTAATCAACTAAATTTGACGTAAATTAATGTACTGTAAAAGCAATTGAATGAAAGACTAATTAAATTAAAAAAAAATAGCAGGCTATAAAATGTGATTGTAAAAATATGCAAATGTAAAATCTAAGGCCGTGAATAGAAAGTCTTTATTATTAGAAACACACTCATATACTATTTGCATATGTCAACAATATAACCTTGCGTAAGGTTACCTAGATAGTCTAGGTTTCAACTGTGACCTAGCTGTCTCTTCAGAAACCGTAAGCTTAAACGACGTAAAATACAAACACTAGCCACATATAAATGCTGACCTATTTAAAAAGGAAAGAAAAAAAAACAGTTCCATTTTTAAAATTCGCGCCACGAGCAAATCTACGTGACAGTTGGATACTTGAAAGAACCGTAATGGTTAGGGCTGTGAGAGTTTAAAATATTTCGAGAGATTTATTTAAAAAGTGGACGAGTAGAACTGTAATTTTAATTTGAAATACAAGTTTAATTAATAATTCAAGCATTATAAAATAAAAAATGTTTGTTTACCTACATTTTTACTTTATAATTCACTTCATTGGACTCATATTTTTAAATTATTTCCAACAGCTATTTACTATGCTTTTACAAATTTCTTTTGGACATTCAAAATAAAAATATAAATAAAAGAAATGAAGATAGAAGAATTTATGGTTTTCTAAGGTAATTAAAAAAATGATACCTAAATTCATAACAAAATTACCTCGTAATTTTTTTGTTAAAAATCTAAAAATATCTAATCCAGGCTGGCAACCCTGGTAACGATGACAGAACATTCGGAATATGATTGCGCAACGGACACGCATTCTGTTCGGTGTTCGGGGGTCAACGCACGCAGTTCGGCGGTCGCGGTATCTCTCTCCCGTTAGTCGCGCACGTGAGCGCAGGTGGTTTTACTTTTAAATTTGCAATTTAGTACCGCTATTGGATAACAGGGGACGCTGACTTATGTCACGTCCGATCGTGTTGACTGAGGCCTCCGTGCGCAGGTGTGTCACACGTGCTTCTTTTAAATTATAGCCTAGTCTAGGTTATAGTCTGGTCTATTTTACACAAAAATCTAAAAGGTTTTTATTACAAAAACAATTAATTTTATCATTTACGTTTTGTTTATTATTTTAAGTCTGGATCTTTTTAGATAGATCCAGATTATTACCAAACCAAAACTGTTTCAATGGAAGCCTTGGCACAGAGAACTTTTGAGAGCTGTTGATTTTGTAACAGGTTAATTTTCCCTTTAAGTATTGCATAATATAGTCCTGGAATCATACTCATACTTACTAGAACTTTTAAAAGTTGTTAATAAGCTTAATCATGTAACTCGGTTACGAACGTCATTTTTCCAATTATTACAACATTAGAAGTTATAAAACTTTAGCTCGAGAGGCAGTACAAACATAAATAACTTATCAGAGTTTTCTTACAACTTGGATTATTTCTTTAAAAGTTGAAATTGCAATTTCCAAACACCGCCTTCTTATATCATAGTTAATTACGAAATAAGTAGCTTTTATTTATTTCACCATAAATTTATTTTACTTATTTTTTTCATGTGGAAAAAATCCTTCTATACCTAAATAAAGTAAAATTACATGGAAGATATATTTATTTACGTATAGTAAATAGGACCTAGATAGCCCTCCTAGTCGGCAATCGCACATATTGCTGGAAGTAGTAGATTCTTTCTACCTGAATAATTAGTTTTGTTTCACAGATCTGCGGATGTTACTTCTATCGGAGACATTGACGTAGAAAGAATACAAAAAAATCATCAAATTTTAGCTGTCTCAAAAAAATTCCTCGTGTTTAGTTTTAATCTCCTTTCTGTCTTTCGATTGCATGGAGGTAGGCACCGGACGGGAAAGATATCCTCTTTCTGTGTATCCTTCTCTGTCGATTAAAGATAGGCAACGCTTATTTTTGTGGAAGTCTATGGGTAGTAATCGCTTCTTTATTTCGACGAATTCAGGTGGCCTGCTAGTTTATCCCTATATATCATATAGAAAATTACACAAACATATTCAACAACTAGATAGACCAGAACAAACATATTAACATTGATTTAGTTTCATACGATTCGGGCGAGTCAGGTTCATTAGGCATAGTAGCCGTCCTTGGGAAAAGCCGCATAGCGTAGTGTCCCGCGTCCCGCCCACTGCGACCGTACACCTGTCTCTACCTCTGTTTGTATCGACGTCGAACTTTCCCCTACCTGCTTCAAAAGGTTGAACGAAAAAGGTTGCTTAGGATTTCAGTGTAGTTACTTTGACAGCGAGTAAAATTTCATATGTAAGTAAAATGAAGGAAAACCATTTGTACTTCTGTTTGCAGTATATTATTTTCAAGTTCAAATACAATCCTACCTTAGTATCAAGTATAAAAAAAACAGTGTTCTTTTGAGTATAATCTGCATAAAGATAATCTGCATCAACTGCCTTGTCTATTGAGTTAAATCAATTCTCAAAATCCATAGACAATTTAATTCATTGTTCACACTTTTATGATACATTAATAACTTAACGGTTCTGTCTTAATTGTTAGCCGTCTATAACTATTCCATAGACAATGCATTCATTTTTCCAAGAACAAGATGAATACATTTTCATGTACACACCCGTGTTGTGGGTTGCGTGGTTCGCCGTAGTAAAATTAAGTTGTGTGACCTCCGGCTATTGGTTCATTAGTGCTTTTACGTGTAGGAATTATACTAACCTTTTCTATGTCTCTTATTGCACTGAATAGAATCAATATCTATATTAATCTATACTAATATTATAAGAGGAAAGATTTGTGTTTTTGTATTTTCGTATGCATTTAAATAACTTAAAAACTACTGGGCCGATTTTAAAAATTCTTTCACCGTTAAAAAGATAATTTACCTGTGAGTAACATAGGTTATGTTTTTTATTGTTTTTTAAATTTCACGCGGACAATGTCGCGAATAACAGCTAGTATATTATAAATAACACCATAGATAATAATACGTTCCAATTAATACCGTAAATATTTGTCAGATGTTATACAAGTGCGTACAACTGGAATATTTTTTTAAAAATCGTTAACATCCATTTTTACGAAAGGAAAGGGAAAGTCTATTGTCACAAAAACTCGAAGGGATTGAAATAGGGGATGTAAATGTATACGGGGAAGCCACAATTTGAAAATTAGAATTACTAAAGTTTATACTTTGATTTTTACATAGTATAAAAACTGTAATTTTATGTATTTTATTAATAAGGAAAGAATTCTATTAATGAAATTCTAATTAAAATTTATTAAACTATTATTTAATACGTTAAATTGTTTTATAACAGTTTAATTTCCATAGTGACAGTTATATTTTTAACTGTGCGTAAAGGCGAAAGTTATTGACTTAGGTGTTGTTTACACGGGGTTTCCTTATTTGGGGGGACGTTAGATCATACCTCGTGTTACGTAATGAAAATTCGGGTACAGTTAGCAGAAGAAATATTTTTTTAGACATTATAATCATTTATTCTAATTTGTTAATAAATGTCAGTCATTATAATTAAGATGTGTACCTTAAGTGTTATTTAGAGTTTTTGTGAAATTAGATAGTTACTGTGATATAGTTACTGTGATGTTTTTGTCCTAAGAAGCAAAGGTACGGGTTTAAAAACAAATCTTTGTCTAAAATTATTCAAACTAACTATCAATCTTCATTAAAATTTATTAATGTCTTTGGTTACTATTGAATTTTCATAATTTCATCATCAAATGTAAACGCAATCAATTCGCAGAGATTACTAGCGCCTCTACTGTACTAAATACACAAACTATTGCGAAAGTATGAAAGAAACGAGAGCAGTGTTAAAGTTTAGCCCAAAAAACTATGAAAAGAGTCGGATGACATATATCCTGAATGTAGCCCAGCGTGAAGAGGCTCGACTTTTAGAAATTAGTCCAAGGCCGTCCGTGAAAAAGGCGTGCGTTTTTGCCAACGCTACGTACCGGCCCGGGGACCAACATAAATTCGATTATATGCTTTTTCGTCATTGTGAAACGATCGAAGCGTACAGAAAGGGACAGAGGTAGAGGATTAGAGGGAGATGGGGAGTATTAGTAGAGTGCGCATGCGTGGGCACGTGCCGCCGACTGTGAAACGGTTCACACGATACGACTTCTTCCAGAGATATCTCGGGATAAAACAGTTATTTCATACAAAAGTAATAGTAATATTTGCTATTGTTTTAACTTTTAACAATAATTTTGCGTTATATTCGACGTATTAACGTGATAGATTGTCATATCACTTACTTTTCTCCTAATAAGTTTAAATATTTGATTTTTTATAGGCAGTATTGTGTGTATTATAAAATATTTCTTTTTATCTAATAAACAAGTTTTGATAACCATGTTTAGATTAAATAACCCGATAACTGAATTTGCATGAAAGTAAAAATATGACAATGTAAAAATCTTAAGAAAAATCTCGGGATAAATTCACGGAAGTGTGTTACATCGGGCCTACGTTGCGCGGAGGCGTAGCGCTACGCTTTCGTAGGCTTTGCAGTGGCTACGACGGCTACCCGCCGCCTCACCGGTCCGCGTTCTCAAAATATAGGACACCGTGTCAATGTGTCTCTAGCGCGCACAGCCTTACAAACACAACAACAAATACCGCGGCCTGTGGCGACACTTCGCGATACAACGACCATGTGAGACAAGCCGAGCCTCCGACGGAACGATCACTGCCATACGAATTTCCGGCTTACCCAAACGCACAAAGAATCGACGTACGATATCAAAAAACCATTTTTGGTAGGATGTTGACCCCTGACCTAGTTTCGATGCATCTGCGCGTTGCAGTCCTGCAGTGGCCAGCCTAAACAAACGATATACGGAACTAAAGGACGGTAACCAGCGGAGTGTGTTCAATGGATTATATATACCCTATGCCCTAAGGAGTGTGATACCCGTGTTCATTAGTTTGTAAAAGATATCCCGCGACTATTTATCTTTATATTAGCGCTTCTCTTGTGCAATATTTTTATTTAAATTGACTGAAACTGATAAGTCTGATCGCTTCGAGTGTCTTCGCGGAAAGTATATTATAGTGTTGTGCATCGGTATCGATATTGAGAGCGAATTATATATAGTGTGATAAGAAGAGGGAACAAGCAATATGGCGGGCAACCGAGACAATACCCTCGAGGGCCAGCTGACACACGTCATCCAGCACCACATGTCGCAGCCGGGCACGGAGGCGCAGGTCAGCGTACACCAGGTGCAGAGCCCCTCAGGCAGCGGCACCAAGCGACACCAAATTATCATCGACATTAAACAAGACATCGATATCGATGAGATGTCAACTCGATCGTTAGCCGAGAGCGTAATGGAGACGCTGGGGGCGCGGTCGGCCGCTGTTTACATCGATAATACGCAGGTCCCCGGCGAAAACTCCGATATGGAATCGCTGACGACGGTTAACGTGATAGTCGCTAACGACCTGAGCCAGACAGCCCCGAGCCCGAGGGTGGAGGAGACTGAAGTGATAGAAGTAAGTCAAGACGCGGCGGAGAGTTCAGGTATCCTGCCAGGGAACCGTATCGCAGTCGACAGGATCGTAGAGTTGTCCAACGCGAACACAAACAGCGAGACATCGACATCGAGCACCGCATCGATAACAACCGTGGCCACCACTACTGCGTCAGGTAAAATAAATGAAGATATTTTAAAACACAGCTTACAGCTCTTTGGAGACATACAAATAAGCTATTGCATAACTGATTTTAAAGTTATGTGTATTAACTTAACAAATAGTTGATAAACAATGTTGAGGTTACAATTTGCATTTTAATAACACATTAAACAAAAATACTTCTAAATAAAGCTCAATATAAGCTCTTAGCGTATAAAATAGGACAGTAAGATAACATAGTCTAAGGCTAATGGCGCTATAAATAAGCAGACTGCAACACGATAGGGCTATTTTGGCTTTAGGTTGAAGTTAAATCACTGGCTAATGGTAACTTTTTAAAAGGCTCAGGAAACATGTCTGTAATAGAATACTGACGTAACATACTGCAGTTTGAGTTATTTTAGAAAAACAATACTTTATTTTTAAAACTTTTCTATATTCAATATTGCAATTTATATTATTAAAACAGAGGTAATTTTACATTTAATTTTAAAATTCTCGTTCTTTCTTAAACGAAGAAAATTTTCCAACTTTTTGAATTGATATCAAGTCGGAAAATGCCAACTGTCAATTGCTATCATAATTAAAATACACAAATAATGCAATTTAGACCGATATCAGATACTGTTTGTTCATTTAATATTCATTGCTCACTCTTGTATAAACATGAATGAAATTGCGCGTAGTTCCAGTAATAGTATTATCGTAAGTATCAATTCTTCATCATTTACTCTGAGCTCATTACAAAATCGATTTTATAGATTGCCTGCTAGAAGCGTGTCACTCTAACAAATATAAGTAACAGGAATGTTGGATGCATCTTCTACGTTGTACTATCGGAAATATTTGCATAAAAATATATCGCTATCTCTCTCTTTCTCTTAGGAAAATTGAGACAATATTATCTAATACGAGTGTTTTAGATTAGAATGATGTTCACTCAATTAAATTAATAAAAACTATCAGGGCATTTTATAAAGAGCTTTTTATCTTATTTAAACATTAGCTGTTGCCTTGTAAAATTATAAAAAAAATATTTCATTGTTTACCTACATTTGTCAAATTATCAAATGCAAATGTCAAAATGATATGACATGATGACAAATCATGGCAATCTTGCTTCCTTGATGTTGGTAGCAACTTATGATCTCTTTCCCACATTAAGGTTTTTATCCAAAATATTTACCCCTTAAGTTTAATAGCGTGAAAATATATAGCCTAAAGCGTGACGTAAGTGTAGGGCTTTTTATTAAAAAAAGAATTATCCAAAAACATGCTGTAATTGCTGACATCTTAGGCAACAAAGTGTGTGTTTACGCTTTATTATATTAGTATATATAAACGCCATAGTTAATTAGGTTCATTGTCCTATATGATCTTTTCTTTTTATTGACAACCATGACTTTTGCAAGTCATATTTATTTTTTACAAAAACTTACAGCGTTCCAGTATTATTTTTGTATATCTCCCCAAGATATAATTGGAATAGTTGAGCTGAATAATTGACTAATTACATCGATCGTCGGGGGTTAGCGATGCCGCGGCCCCTGCCTGTGACTAACCTACTTTACATATCTCATATAGGAATATCTTTTAATTGCCAGATTTTAAAACCTCTATACTCCCCGCACACTATAGACTTAATCGATCGATAGTTAACTCGGACTCTTGATTGGTATTAACATGTATGGGAGTGCGCACATTACATTGATTTTTTATATGATTTAGACTTGACATTCCTATCAAATTAATGAGCGATTAAAAGACTTATCTACGGGTGTTTTAGAGTATTACCGACTAGCTCAGGGATTTGATTTGCATAGAAAAAAATGTATTTGCTTGCAAAGAGTTGAGCAATCGATTCAAGCAGACAGGTTAGAGTTGGTAGCATTTATTTAGTGACCTTTCAGCTCCTTTTCAAGGTCAAGAATTCAACGTGTGAAAAAGTTTTACGTAACAATTTCACTGTGACACTAAGCTGGTGTTTTGCTTTGGTAATTTTCGCAAGCGGACACAAAATCCATGTCAATTTCCTTTACCTTTAGATATGTATCAGTACATACAGCGGACGTAACTAAACAAGAGAAGGGAGCTCGTATCGATGTTGACGACAGTAGACGTTTGAATGTAACCGCTATCTCAATACAAGCGGACCTATATCGGAGCACAATGCTATCTGGTTAGTGCAGAATTACACTGATTTTGTTTAAAGGTGCTTCCACATTAAAGTTATGTTGTTATTTAACTGTGACAAAGTAGCACCTTTAAGAATGATCCTTCTAGACTTGGAAAATATGACTATAGATTTGTATTTTTGTATGTATTGAAATAATTCCTAAACTACTAGGCCGATTTCAAATTCTTTTCGAATAACATAGGTTATATTTTGACAAATTTTTATTCCACGCGAACGAAGTTGCGTACAACAGCTAGTTATTTATAAATGTAAAACACAATATTTTCAAACACTAGTCTGGGGATGGGTTTATATTTGCTATATAAGATTAGTACACAAATCTACCGTTTAGGAAATGCGGCAATGTGTCTTGGTTTATCTGTTACTGAGGTGTCAATATTCGTTGCGGGAAAATATTCGTTAAAGTTATTTTACAAATGAAAGTTTTACTTGATTTGTTTTTGTTTCATATCGTGCAACTTTCTTTTAAATTAATAGATAAGACTATTAAATACGATGTAAACACATTTACAATGAAAGGCAAGTTAAACTTCATTTTAGGTAAATAATAAATTTGAGCATCTGCTTGTGTTTTGTATTATATGTAGCTTTAATTTAACTAAAATCAAATATCAAATGTTGGAACAAAGGATGATCCCAAAATGGGCTTACATTGATCGCATACTGTTCCAAGGGACACGTTTGTCAAAGACGTAATTAAAATGAAGTGAAAAGCCAAGGTAATTTTATACGATTAATACATTTAATTATTTGTAATTAAATAAACAGACAATTTAAGTATGTACGATAAATAAAAAAACAGTTATTGCGATAAACCTTCGGTTACCGTTATACTAATGCCATCTATTGAACAAACCTCGCATCTCTTTGGCACATATTAAAACCAGACGGAACGGTATCTTCTTACCAACCATTCAAGTCGGCGACGTTCGTTAGCAATTATAATTCGACAAGTATCCGTGATGATTAATTATTCAACTAGTTTATTATTTCGATTAAATAATTTCAAAAGTTAAAATTTACGGTATTCTATCAGTGCCATCTATTGTTGAATAGTAACATTTTTTAATGGTAAACTTCAAATAAAAAAACTCGTAAGACTAGAAAATAAATTTATAAAATAATTTCAACGATATTGGCAACTAAGTATTTCAGAAATTTTCAAAAACTTCCTCTAGCATTTTTGCCATTTTTTATACCTGTCTTGTGACAGACATACCTAACAGATTGGTTTTCGATAGAATATAATCAGGTCTTTTTCTTATAGGACAGTATAGTGTTATTAAATGTCCTTAGTATTATGTTGGTCCACAATTTAATTTTGTCACTCGAATCTAAAATTTATAGCAAAAACATCAATCATAAGTTGATAACGTTGTCAATGAAGTGTTCTTATCTTTGACCTATATTGTTTCTGTTAAATCTGTATAAATATGTAATACCTAATATGTTATTATACAATTAGAAAGATAGTTGTTAAATGAGGTCAACATACTCTAAAATGAAATAGTATACAAGTACCGATAACTAGCGCCATCTGTTGACGAGTAGAGACAACGTGTTTTTTCGAAGTACCGTTTAACGGTACCGCTACTGACACAGTTTCGCGCTCAGCTGATGTCGCGTCTGTGTGCATAAATACACTATGACGTATGTGGAGATCATGTATGTAGGTGTCATGGATCCGGGATGCAACGGGGGACCCGTTAGGACTTAGCTTCTTTAAGGTAACCTGTTCTTTACAAGTGTTTTTACATGTCTGTTGTAACGAGCCTTTGTCAGTTATTTGAGTGATGCGTTATTGTTCTTCGGAGCTGAGCTTGCTAATACTCGTAATGAATACTTACGTGTTGTGTTTTTTTCGTAAATCTTGACCTGAATACAGTACGTTGACATTTCGCAAATGTAAATTTATCTCACTTTTGTTAAACGTCAACAGTAATTGCTAAAATTTATTTATACAGAAGCCTACTTAATTCGATTGCAAATAAACTACAATATTTTGCGAAAGAGGCAAAGAAACAGACATATATTTTTTGACGACTCGTAGTAATACTTTTAGATATTTTTGCAAGTGGTTTAAAATCTTTTTAGAATTCTCAATTTAAATGATAAAAAAATACAGAAATTGCCAGAGGGTTTCTTTGCTGAGGTAATTCAACGTTTTCTTATTAATTTAATATTTTGTATCAACCGATTCCGCAACAAGGACGGCTGCCTAAGAACCTATTGGTCATAAACTTCCGATGAAGGCCGATTACAAAATCAAAACTACCTCATTAATTACAATGTAATCGAATTTTAAACGTACGTTATTTTAGAAATTACTATTCTCGAATATATTTTATTGATCTATATAATTGAGTTATTTAATTTGAATTATATTAAAATTAGCTTTCGCCCGCGACTCCGTCTGCGTGGAATTAGAAAAAAACAAAAGCAAATAGCCTATGTGTTCTTCCAGATTATGTTCCAGATCTACATCTATGCCAAATTTCATCCAGATCCGTCCAGACGTTTAAGCTACAAACTCTAACAAACATCCATCTATCCATCCATCCAGCCATCCATCTAAATAACTTTTTACGTTTCCATGTTTACGGTAACATTAACATACATTTTATTTGTAATTTTAGTTTACAATCGTACTTATTCACTTATATGGGAAAGTTTGGATGGATAATTGCGTGTGACGTATCTCCAAAACGGCTTTACAAATCTCGATGAAGTCACAGATGTGGATGACAGTCTGGAAGAATACATAGATTACTAATTTTTTTTTATACCGCGCGGATGAAGTCGCGGTCATAAACTACTTTATTATTGCTTGCAACATTAATGAGATAAGGTCCTTGAAAGAAAAATTAAAAGGAAATAAGGGCAAAGCACATGAACGTGTGAAACATCTAATTTTAACGAGTAATCTTACTAATATTATAAATGCCAAAGTTTAGATGGATGGATAGATGGATGTTTGTTAGAGTTTGTAGCCTACACGGCTGAAGGGATCTCGTTGAAATTTGGCATAGATGTAGAGGATAGTCTGGAAAAACACATAGGCTACTTGCTTTGGTTTATTTTTTAATACCACACGGACGAAGTCGCGAGCAACAGCTAGTAACATCTATGCCAAATTTCAACGAGATCCCTTCAGCCGTGTAGGCTACAAACTCAAACAAACATCCATCCATCCATCTAAACTTTCGCATTTATAATATTAGTAAGATAGTAAGATTAGTAAGAAGTAAGATTAATCGGTATTTAGATATTATTTTAATTCTTAATTATAGTGATAAAGATCTTCAGATAAAAAAAGAAAAAAGAAAGCAAACAGCGCTGTTAAACAAGTGTTAAAACTTTCTCTCTTGCAAAAAATATTCGCGAACACAACATCTATGCGAGTGGCCCCCGAGGTAAAATGAGATACTAATTAATTATGCTTCGAGTATACAAAATATTTTATCTTATTTTCAAAGGCTACGAAGTTCCATATACACAAGACTGTTAACAAAATATTAATTATTCTGTTTCATATAATGTTTTAGTAAATATTGGTAAACGCTAAAAATTTTAGTTAACCAATATTATAAATGACTACCTATTGCTCGCGACATCGCCCGCGTGAAATTTAAAAATATAGCCTATGTTACGGATAAATTACCTTTCTAACGATGAAAGAATTTTTAAAATCGGCCTAGTAGTTTTTGAGTTATTTAAATACATACAAAAATACAAATCTTTCCTCTTTATAATATTAGTATAGAAGTATAGATAGAGTCTATTTGGAAAAAGGAGTATTTTCTGCCATAAAGCTGCCTTCAGTATTGCTTCCTACCAATGTGAAGCAGTTTCATTTATTATCTTTTTGTAGAAGTAGCTAAGGTTCATTCTTATTTTAATTGTTTGGTTTGGTCATTTACTACGAGTATTTCCATTCCATTATCCATGAATCATATCCATTTATGAATACAGACCAACAAAGTTATTTGACCCGGGTATAAATCTAACTAAATTACGCTAATTCACTAGCGCCCCCTGTCAAACTTAAAATGACACAAGATAGTTTTCGTACTGTAGCTGTCAGGATTTTTTTATGTTATTTTCTAAGACCATGTAGGTTTTATATATTTTCTGCCAGAACTTATAGCGATAGCAGCGCCTCTCGCCAAGATGTAATTCTTGTTTGACTAGTGAAATCACATTATTGACAAAAAAATCGTAAAACCTTCTGTCGTTTTAAATGACCTGACTACGGTGTTGATTCATTGTTTTAATACAAGTAGAATCACCTGCATTAATTTAAATGAAAGGTCTTTGACAAGAGAAAGTATTTTTTTCACTCTTACTTTATATCTGGTCTTGGAATTTTGCTTTAAATGAAACGGGTTTAATTCTCTTTGTACAACGCCTTGAGTGATTGAAACTGTATGCTAATTATTGCTTTTTTGTATCTCTTGGGACATTTTAATTGAAAGTTTAGCGCCTTTTTTGTGTAATGTTTCGCAAGATTTGGTATAGAATTATTTGCTTAAGATTATTTGTGCACAATAGCTGAGAGATTAGATGTCCTAGATTGCCTCGGACTAGACTGACTGCCTTTTCCTGTGGTTTTACGGTTAAATGTTAATAATATTAAATTTATTTGGACACAGTCTTAGTTTTTTAGTAGAATATTCATTTAAAAGCATTTATTATGTGTGTCTTCATTGAAGTCATATAGTGTGCCTCAGCAAACTGTAGTTATTGCCTTATTGATTCTGTTTACCTTATTATTTTTTAGCTACTTTACTAACTCTTCAATCTTACTTCTTACTAATTACTAATTACTAATATTATAAATGCGAAAGTTTAGATGTATGGATGGATGGATAGATAGATGGATGGATGGATGGATGTTTGTTAGAGTTTGTAGCCCAAACGGCTGAACGGATCTGGATGAAATTTGGAATAGATGTAGAACGTAGTCTGGAAGAACACATAGGCTACTTACTTTTGTTTTTTTTTAATTCCACGCGGACGGAGTCGCGGGCGAAAGCTAGTATACACATAAAATTAACTTGAAATTCACATATAATTTTGATTTTACAACGCTGTTTCTAAATGTTGTAATATGTTTGTTTAATTTCAGGTAAGTGAAAGGCAAAGGAGAACGTGAGTATACACTTTGTGTGCCTGTAAGACTCGAGTCAAAATACATAAAAAATATAGTCATAAAATCTCTTTAACATGGTATAATTTCGATCTGGATGAAGGTGAAAGGTGACATGATCAAGAAGGGAGTGATGACTGAGATGACGTATGATAGTTATGTGGACGACAAAAACCTGTTGTGCCATTACAGGAGTAGGATAAGGAGGAAGATGATGATGAATTTCGATATCGATGAAATTTGGCATAGATGTAGAGGATAGTCAGGAAGAATACATAGGCTATTCTCTTTTGTTTTTTTTTTTAATTCAATTCCACGAAGGTTAGTATTAGAATATATTAAAGTTTCGACTTAATTCTAGAATTTCACACTTAAAATGTACCCCAAACAATTACGTCAAATTCATCATAAGTACAATTTGATACCTGATATGTAATTGCATAGTATCAGTTTACATGTAATCGACAAAAAACACAATAATCGATCAATATAAGAAATTGTCGTTAAGGTAAACATATTTCCAATACCTAAATATAATTGCGTAGTTACATGTTTCGAAACGTATTTTATTTTTGTTTGATAGCAATTTTTTCGATTGCTCAGTATTATGAATTACTAGCTGTTCCCTTGCGGCTTC
>LD688989.1:2686331-2699471 GCA_003118335.3 Papilio memnon
ATTGCACCGGGCGAGCCGACCCATTTGTGCTAAGATGTTAAAGCGGACTCTACCACTGTCAGAGTCGGTACGTACGGTCGAGGATTTCTAGGCATCTTTTTTATCATGTATAAACCAGCGCTTGACCACGATCCCATCTAGACCAAAGTGAAGATGTGGTCGAAGGATGGCACGCGCTAGTTCAGTGAATACCGATTCACACTGCTCTGGAAGGCACCCACGTTATAACGGGACGGGAACACTGCATCAAGATGGTAATTATGTATGGATTTTATTGAGCATATAAATGAGGTTCTTTTAAAGTTTATCAAACAATCTTTTATTATGGCATTGTGTTTTCACTGCCGCGTCACGATGTACGTGTAATTTAGCGTTTATCGTTCATTGACCGAGATATGAACCCCGATACGTACGTTATCATTGCCCTATCGTAACGAAATTGGGTTACCGTGTATCACTTTTGTGGAGCGTCGGCGATTATTTAGATTGTCTGAGGAGAAAACATTGAGAGTTGATATACAGCGCGACAAAGTTACTACGTTAATCTAACAGTGGTAAAACTCATAGTTAGATTTTTTTACACAAATGGGCCGACGACCAAACAAAAGAAAGGCGTCAATTGGAAGTAATTTCGCGTCTCGTCTGATGAATGTGCCTGCCGAGGTCTAAATCTAGCCGTATTCCTCTTCCCATCTTTTTTTCTTTCTTTCAGGGATGGGAAAGGGAGGTGAATTACAGCGGAGGGGACACGTAGAAGGCGTCTTTCTGTGCGTCACCACGCAAAGAAAGAATGCCTGCTTTGTCGATTAAAAGTAGGCAAAACATCTGCTAATACAGGTGTCTATGGGAAATGCTCATTTCGCTATATTTAATAATTTAATCATAGTTTTTTTTCTTTGTTGATAGTAAATAGAGTCGAATTCGTGTCCCGAACACTAAGAGGCTGGTAAAACAGGTTACATAGATGGGTTTCCCTTGTGATATGTATTCGTAAATTTATAGACATGTGTGTTTACATCGATGTCTTTAATCGAATATACGCAACATTTTATTAAAGGTCTGTGTAAAATATGGCTGCCGCTTGCGTGTCGTGTCTTTTTTTTGCGCATACGCAATTAATTTAAACTATTTTTTATTCTCTTATGAATTTTGACAGAATTCATCTACATTCTTTGATTGGTTTGGACTATATTGCTTTATAAATGATAATGATAAGCCAAACAAAGAATTGAGTTTTATTTGAATAAAAAAAACGTATTATGACATCACATTTACCTAAGATGCGATTATTTGTTAATATTATACCATCATTATCTATTTAATTATTAAAATTTGAATAATGTTTTAAAATAATTCAATTTCCTTTCTCGTTTCGGTCCGATTAAATTAACTTTCATTTAGTTACGTCACTGATTAAATACAGTTTAAGTTTATTTATAAAATTAGAAATAGCAATTAAGAATGTTATTTGCATGTGACTTGAAGTCGAAAACATCTTCTATTGTTACGTTACAAGAAATATAAATTGACTTCATTGTTCGACAGTTTAGTTTTTTTTACCTTTCTTTTGGTCAGTTTTTACGCAGCTTTCAGCTGTTTCATTCCGCGAAAGCGACCTGATACATAGTCACAATGAGAGCATCTTCTACATTCTCTGACCCCTCGATTTTGTTTAAAAATACGTGCCAACCCTCACTGACCGGTCCTCCCGGTTTCAGCCTCAATGGACTTTACATGTCCTGTCATTTTTGTACAGGGGTGCACACAAAGGGTTAATTTGCGAACCAAAACCACTCACTGAAGGGTGCTGCTCCTTTAACAAATACTCGTTTATAAATAACTTTGGGTTTTTTAATTTTACATAATACTAGTAACGTATGTTTTAATTTATATCGAGTCTAAAGACGATCGTAAGTTACGTAAAAATAGATAGTTTAAATTTACCATACATATAAAAGTCTATTAATAATTATAATACAGTTTTGTAGTTTTATCTTACAATTAATTTAATGGTAAATATCGAGTAATTTTAATAATGTTTTATAAAATAAAAGTAGGTCACAGTTGAATATTACGAAGTGATCATATTTAATAATTGGAAATGTAACATTATACATAATTTATAAAAGAAAGTTAGTGGCCTAGATTTGATAATTAAATCTGAAATAAACACATTGTATAGTGTTCTGAATAATGGTTATTAAGGTTAGGAATTATTCTAATTACTAAAAATTAATAGGTGATTTTAAATTAATAACAAAGATGTTTATATCTTGAAGATTATTATCTATTACCATAAGATATTTGAAACTCAAAGCAACAAAGTTTAGGCCCTATTTATAAGCCAGATGTTGAAAGTAATACCGTTCAAAAATTAAGACCTGTTTGGTACATAGGAGCTAGCGTCCCTCTGATGGCTAGAACAACTCTTCAAATTAAGTGCTTGTGGCCTGTACCTTCACAATCCTGTGGCGGAGTGCGCCAAACCATTCGCCTGCGCTTACAAAATTTAGTTTGTGTTGCAGAACGCACGCGCGCGGCCGCTTTTCGCGCCCAAAACTCAAATTTTCGGCAACCGAATTCGTAACTCCTTAACTGAAATTAAATATTTATTTTTATTTTTTTTATATTTGTGCTTTTTTATAGACGCAGACTTTATACGTCTGTGTTCAAAGTTGAAATTACTTTTGTGTGTAACATTTGTGATTTGGATTGTAATGCAAAACGTTGGATGTGAGTAATATTATATATATTTTGAGACTGTCCGTCCGTTGTACAGTTGTGATTATAGGTTACGAAATTGAATCTTGTTATCTTTGACTGTCAATGATTTGATCATTATTTCTTTCATGAAGTTGTCATTTGAATTCATCGACGAATCATTTGGGTGATTTAAGCTAGGTTCACATGCACATCAATTTTTTTAAAAATTATTTTTATGTAATTACAAAGGCTGGTATAATAATCACCCGTATACCAATTATCTATCACGAATCTTGCAATTTACCAAGGCCTTTAGTTGCATGAGATCGCATTGCATACTGTGAGCGAGACAGATATAAAAGTGGCCTTGTGTTGGAGCGAGACGCTGGATGTTGGGAAACTCTTGGGAAATATCATTTTTCTCTTTCGGGGCTGAAGGGCATTTTTTTTCGATGTGCCTATTTGTTTTTCATGATAATTGTTATCTACTTTTTATATATCTATTTGCACTGATTCTGGGTCGACGTTAGAATTGTTTTGAGATAAATTCTCTTAACAGTTTTGTTTAATTATTTTATATGTATTATGTGTCAATGACATGCTCCCTACTTAAGCCTTTATAAATGATCTGTTAAACTACATTTTTAATTATTGATTGTTGTTTAATTATATTTTTATTATTTCTCATTTGTTACATTTTTAACTCCAGTTGTAATTATTCATATTTTTTTTATTCACCTTACATATTGTTTTTAGAATATAAAATCCTATTTGGTGTAAAAAATCAATTTAAAAGCTCCTTGAAGCTTAATGAAATAAATTGGTTATTTATTTTTTATTACTTTTCAATTGGACTTGTTGCATGTATGCACTTTTAAATGCATTTAACTAATTTATAACCGTTAAAAATATTTAAATATATTGACTTAGATTCGTGTATTGTGATATAATTTTAATCATTGAATTGAAAAAATCACATAATCTATGATGCTTTGAAACAAAAAATGTCGTATCTGATTTTGCGTATTCTTTGGCTGACTTGTTTGTTACATCCGGCTTTTGCTTTTAGCATATCTCATATAATGCGTAATAATAATTATGGCATCGATCAACCGAACTCTCGCTCACTTTCACATGAGATTTTGGCAGTTGCCACTTTCACTTGGAAACCGCGTGGTCCGAGTTATTCGCTAAAGAGAGAGCGGTTTCGGCGCATGCTTTTTTTGGTCTTTGTCATCTTGTATTTCATCATATTTTCACACAGATTTTCTTTGGTAAAAGTATAATGCATAGAAAAAAAAGAAAAACTTTTTTATTCTTAATGATAAATATTCACGGACAAACATTTTTGGTTATTAAAGACATTTTTTAAATATGTGAAAAATAATTTACCTTATTACGTTTTTACCGTAAGGTAAAGTAATTTCCATAACATATAATTCAATAGTAAATTAAAAAATAATCAGGTCCAAAATCAAGCAAACAAAAAATGTTCCGTGAATGATACAAATTACACAACAATGTTTATTGTAAACCATTAGTGCTTATTTTGAATACTTTATTGGAACTTTCTCCGATCAATTTAATAATTAAATCACTCACCTGTCTTGTAATAACAATTTATTGAAACGTTATAATAAATTCATGCAATAAATATGCATGCATTACGCAATTTGTTTATGCATTTACTATCTTTTTTAATCCTAGCTCTTATGTAATTCGTTTAGTTTATGATTGCAATTGTACAAATATGTACGCAAGCGTAAGAACTACTTCGTATTAGATAAATATTGGAATGAAGGTAGTCAAAGAAACTTTACGTCACTTCAACAGACACCGAAACAACGGTGAGTTCACGTTATAACATCTTGGTTCAGTTATCTTTTAAGCTTATTCATTTATTTTTTATTTTGAGTAGTATCATAAAAATTACGCCACTTATAGAATCGAGTATTTTGGGACGTTATAGAGAGTTTACGTTAAATGACAGTAATTTTAAAAACGCTACCGCTTAAGGTTATATCTTGGACTCAATCCACCAAAAGCAGCTACAGGCGCGCCTGTGTGCGACGCAACGTAATCTTGCGTAATCGAGTGTCGCCTGCGCCCGCGCACGCACCGGCCACTCGATGCTTATTTATATTTATACGAATTACATCGTTGTAAATTAAGGACTTTTTAACCGCGGAATTTAATTTACTACCAGTAATATTAGTTAAAGTTACGCTAACTTACGTTACAATACAAATTACTTCATTAGAAAAATGTATTGAATTATACGTAATATAAATTACCCTAAAGCATCAATCAGTACCAACCTAGGTTGGTACTATCAATAGTACCAATCTAGAGTAAAGAAACAAAACACGGAGAATCCAGTTGAATTGATTGACGAGAATTTATCATTTAACTAGCTGTCCGCACGGTATTAAAATTATACATAGTAAGTAGCCCTAAATCTGTACCAAATTTCATCCATCCATCCATCCATCTAAAATTTTGCATTTATAATATTAGTAAGGTTACTGTTAAGATTTTTGTAATTCATAAAACATTTATATGAATTAAGTCATAATTTACATCAATTATAATTATAACTAACTTATCTGAAAGTTTTCTAACAAGTCAATAAAACATTTGAAAGGTTTAGGATTAGTAAAGAACAAAGCGAAGGTGGTTGGGACAAGTACAGCCAGCATTGTAGAGCCTAGCAACTATAAAGTGCGCGCAGAGAAACATCAAAGTGAATGACATAATAGAGGAGTGACGCCTTCTATCCATATGCACGAGTAGTAGGAACTAGAATGCCGGCCTTTGCTGGCATTTCCATAGCATTCATGCACATAGCACGCGAGAAAAGTAGTGCTTTAGTAGGGACAGCTCACTAGCCATGCGGGATCGATTGCGGGCGTGCGCAGTCGGCGGCAGCGCTTCCTATCCCCGCCCCTCTCGCCCCACGCCCCGGCACGCTGAAGCTGAAACACCCCCAAGCCACTGCAACTGCACTTCAGTGCATGCGAGAACGCGATTAAAAATCTCCAAAAATATAACGCAATAAACCAACCGGTCGGAGAGATACCGAGTTCTAAATTTAAATTACGCGATCGTGTGTCGTTTTGACTTTTATATTCAACTGAAAATGTTTCAAGCCATAAACAAAATTGTGATCGAAACCGCGTCGGCGTGCTGTTGAAGAACCGTTGCCAGTGGAAGGAATCGGGAGAGCGGACGTTTGAAAAAACTATGAAGAGGAAAAAACGCATACATAGAAAATTCTACTGCAGTCATACAAAAAACCGGCAAATAATTTTATATGAACAAATCGCACGACAATATTAAAAATATTTAACCACATTTTTTCCAAAAACATTTAATACGATATTTAAATTACCACAATTTACCAATATTTATACGCAATATATAATCACAGAATAGTTTTTATTAATATCAATAATCACACAAATTAGCGACCCACAACATCGTGTATCCTCCCAAGCAAATAAGCCCAAACCTTACGAACGAAATTTTAGACTGATATATAAATCCGAATAACGTAGTTGACTTAAATATATATAGCGTATTTACATTAGTTGACCATTTGAGAAAGTTTATATATATAGAAAAAATATTTATAAAAATATTGATTAGTAAGAAAATAAATGGCAATATATGATACAAATTGAACCGGGGATCAGTGCAAGTAGCCTTAAGTTTTGTACGTACAACGGACGAACAGTGTTGATGCTGGCTGAATATTTTCAGTGTTAAATAGATAATGGATGAGATATCGGTCCGCGCGTGCTTGCCGTAACTGTAATGCGGTGTGAGTGACGGCCGCTGGGCGAGGATGCTGAACATGTTCGATATGTGGAACTCGGTGAGCACCAAGCTGGAGGCACAGAGCAATGTACAACAGAGCCAACAGCCACACACCTCAGGTGGGAGCATTAAAGGTAATTTCTTCTTAATTTCGCGTCCGCATCGGTTACTCGCGCGCGCTCTCTGACAAATTTTCTACGTGATAAATGTACTAAATTTTTCATTTCCTTAAATATCGATTGCAAAAAGTTGATTCTCGTTTACTTTCTTAACCTACAAAAATGTTTAAAATCCAATACGAAAACTTTATAGTCAAATATTTCTTCATCTCTATAACTTTTGTAAGTGTAAAATACAATGATTATAATTAAATAATCGGCAAGTTTTAAAAAGCCAGTTACCGTGTTAGTGTACTGAGAATTAACAGTAGTTAAGATTTATTTCAATAGTAAAAAAAACGTACTTTCTTTTCTTAATTCTCAAAGCCTGCGTAATAACCGGCCAGTATAAGCTTACAGATAAAATATTGCGTGAGCGAAATCTCATAAAAATATATAGCCGCTAGAAAGTTCAGCCAAACACTTCCTTTCCGGTATATTAAAACGTACATAATTGTTTCTCATTTCGTTGTTATGCAATTTGACGCCACACGCCTAAAGAAAGTGGCCAATTAAAATTCGGTAACAGTTACTGTTTTTGTCATTGAATTCACAGTCTCTTTCACATGCACGATGATATAACACGCTTAATTCTATTAACAATGTTACTTTTTGTCAAATCACTTTATTAAGGAATAATCATAATACTATGCGAAAGTTTGAATGGATGGATGGATGTTAGAGTTTGTAGCCTAAACTGCTAAATGAATCTCGATAAAATTTGGCATAGATGTAGAGCATAGTCTGGAAGAACACATACATAGGCTAGTCATTTTTGTTATTTTTATTCCACGCGGACGGAGTCGCGGGCGAAAACTTGTTATAAATAAAATTATATTAAAAAAGCATGTCGCCCATAACTGCACCTGCGTGAAATTCAAACTGCTTAAACTCCCTCAAAATTTAAAAAGCGCATAATTCTGTCTTACCTCTAACCCTGGCCGAGATCGAAAATATAGCAATCCAAATTATAAGAAAATATCAGTAGCTTTAGTTTAAAATGATGCTTAATATTACATTATTGTAATTAAAAAAAAATACTTATTGAACCTTGCATATATTTAAATGCATTCCAAATTCAAAAAAATAAATCCGTAGTTCAATACATAAATTAGCGTGCCAGTATCATAAAAGTACTACGAAGAAATCTGGTTTTATTTTTAAAAATACACGTTCTCGTTGCGTAACTAAATAAGGTTGCACGACAGTAACAGGACCGCAACCAGTTCTATATGAGTTATTAACTGTATTGTTTGTAGCATGAAACCAACTGTATTATCCTCTTTGCTTGTTATAGTTACGAATAATTTGGTAAAAGTGTCAATTATTCACTAGGTATATCTTAATTCAATGTAAAGTCAATAACCATAGACAAATTGTATATTTTAGCTCACACTTAAATATCAAATTATTTTTGTAGAATACTTTTTCTAAACTATAAACGTGTTTACTATACGTGCGAATTAGTTTTCGCATCATTACTTATTAAAGGCAATCAAATACTTTTTATACCTAATGCTTATTGGTTACGAAACTGACTCTATTTCAACGTGTACAAATGTTTTAATTAAATTGAGTTGAATACTTTTTTATTAGTAAAATTTCGCATTGAGTCAAAATTATTTTACCTTTTTTTTAAATGATTACATTAATTTATAACATAAGATTGTTTGAGTTAAAACACAAAAATAGAGCAAGTGTCGTTCTACCTTTTCAATATTTAACTAGGATTATAACTTGAACATTTAAATATGCAAGCTACTTTTCGAAATTGGGACATCTTCTAATGAAAGGAGCAGGCTTTTGTTTTGTTCATAAAATTTATAATAATCTATTGTTTTGAGATAAACATTTAATTATATGAAGAAAAGACTGTCCTCTTTTACAGTAACGCTACCCACTTTAGTATACGTCGACGAAATTAGTTTAATTGCTGCATAGACTGACATCAAAAAAGTTTATTCACTGCAGATTTTGCGATTTATCGTGCATGTTTCTCAAATGATGACAAATCTTTTTTCTGTAGAATTTTTCGAGTAATCTTCTTCAGCAGTTTAATTTGAAATGTTGCGGAAGAAATTTTTTTATTGAGTTTAATTGGTAGTTAATTTTAAACTAAAGTTTTTGTTTTACTAGTTAATGAAAATCCTTTTAGGGTTACGAGCTTATGTATCATACTAATGAATTATTCTACAAATATTATAATATTATACTAGTATACAAACATGTATTGTGACAACCCTACATTTTTTTTTCTTGAAAAAAGCAGTTAAAACCATGTCACTGCAATATAAGTGCATATACAATATATCACTTGGTTTTTATTGTTTCTTATCCAAAATAATCCGAATGTTATGGAGCAATAAGCACCAAAATACCAAGGCGAGCGACAACATAGCCTGTTTGTTTAGTGGTATTTAAAGAAAGCGACGAAAAATATTTGGAATTATTGGGTTAGCCAAAATTTTTGTATGCACGGTAACTGTTTTGATGCAGGAAAATTACTAGAAGGTTCATCATTAAAATGACCAACGAACCATACTTAGTATTATATGAATATTCTTGTGCCTTGCAGTTTTACTTCGTCGTTTACCCTGTTTAGTTGTCCCTGAGTATCCTACAGAAAATTGTTGCCTAATAATTTGTTTGTCAAATGCAACATAATTTTTAAAATCTAATTCGCAGTTGTCATCAAATGTTTTAACCAAATCTCTTAATCGTAGTTTTAGAATGTATTAAAATATACATGTTACTGTTTATTGCTATCACTTTGTTATATAAAGCTTAGTAGGAAAAAAATTATAATCAAATAATAAAACCCTATTTTATAATAAAACTAGATTTCGCCCGCGACTCCGTCCGCGTGAAATAGAAAACAAAAGCAAGTAGCCTATGTTTTCTTCCAGACTATCCTCTACAACTATGCCAAATTTCATCCAGATCCATTCAGCCGTTTAGGCTACAAACTCTAACAAACATCCATCCATCCAAACTTTCGTATTTATAATATTGGTATGATAAACGTGCATACTTGTACTAAAGTTACTTAAAATAAATAAAAACGTTTATAAAGTAGATATAACTAAGTTTTTTACCACATACGAACATATGAGTCAAATGTTCTAAGCTAGCAGGATCGCATAAACATGTGACAGGCGTTAGTTTAGTACTAAAGTGTGCAAGAAAAAGTTGCCTGGCCAAGACCCATATAGCGATACCTCGATGCGTGCGCGCTAGGCGTCTTGGTACTTGTACACCTGCAATCACCTTCGACAGTTTAACGACATCTGTTCCAAACAACGTCTCTGACATTATTTTCCTATTCACGGCACGGATTTCGGTACATCTTTTAGATAATAAGATAAACGTTTTGAATTTTAAGAGGAGCTTTATTATGTTCATGTAATTTATTATTATGAAATACACAATTGACTACGTTATTTATTGAGGCTTTGGAATGGATTGTTAAGTAACGGAAACTAATTGAGCATAATTTAATGTTTTCCTAATTCTATACTAGCTTCCGCCCGCGACTCCATCCGCGGGGAATAAAAAAACAAAAGTAAGTGGCCTATGTGCTCTTCCAGACTATCCTGTACATTTATGCCCAATTTAATTGAGATCCGTTCAGCAATTTAAGCTACAAACTGTAACAAACATCCATCCATCCATCCAAACTTTCGCATTCATAATATTAGTAAGATTGAAAATTAGCTAAGCAAAGTTGGTAACCAGAATAAAAATTAAAATCCAAAAAGAGCTAAGCTGGGCTAAATATTTTTTATCAGATTCCAATTAAATTTGATTATTATTAAAATAAAATTAAAATTATAAGTCTTAAAACCTTTAGCTAAGGCTAAAAGTACTTATACATTCGCTACTTAAATTTCATGATGTTGAGCCTTGAATAGAAAATATTACTCAACGTAAGCAAGTATCAAGTATGTCGCATCGCGGTACGTATTTATGCATGCGCATGCGTGCAACATGCGCTCAGGTACTAGCGCGGGCTGGTAGCGACTGATATGATAATATTAGCCTGCCCTGTGTGTGTGGCTGACTGCATCGTGCTGCGTTCAATACCTATCGACTATTATAAAGTTGAGTTTAGTACTTGAAGAGGTTTATGTTACTACTAACAATATTAAACTAACCTTTTTATTATCAAATTTATTTTATGTCTAACGTAGGAGAAGCTCGAGAAAACTTATGAGCCAAAATTGTAAGATTGGGTGTAAAGATTTCTATAAAATAATGATGTGACGAATTATGATGACATGGATGATTTATTTTTATTTATTAAATCTAATAATTAGAGATGTTAAATAGTAAGAATTTAAATAAAAAAAAACACGTTAGTTTACATTTTATTTGATAGTTAACTTGGGCGAGTAGCGCTAGTGCTTGGAATGCGCCTCCTAGCGCAACTATTAAGTGACTACAGTGTTCTACGTTTCATGTGTGAGTGCACGCGTGTCCACATGCGTCGCTTTGCGTTTATGCCTATGACGTCATTTGCTATCATTTATTAACACAATAAAGGAAGGATGGTACATCCGATTTTTCTAATAAATAGTAACAGCTAGTAGGAGATATAAATGTACTATCACGAACTAGATTGAGTCAAAAAAGTTAGAAATAATTATGTGACCTTGAAACTTTAATTTGTTCCCAAATTGTGGGAATTAAACGGCTAAAATCTTTTGATCGCCCCATGACTAATAACACTATTTTTTTTAAAATTTAATGTATATAGGTTCTATTTGTATGTTTTTTTAGTATAACTCTTGTTACATTATCACATCTAACTCCAGTCGTCGACATGTCGACACATTTCTTCGAAGTGTAAAGCAAATTGGTTGATTGAGGAGGCGAGAGACAAGGGAGACGAGGCAATTTAGTACTGCACATGGACGATACAGCGATAGTTTGAATTTAAGATTTGTAACTGGGCTACCTAATATCACAACAATTTAAAATGAAATTAATTTTATCGATTTCAATATGTGAAAACTCCGATAAAAACCATTAAAACTTGCATATAGTCATTGAGGATCTAAGTCGGTTTTTTAGAATAGCCATTTTTGCTGTAGCTTTGTGAAAGTGATTTGATTTCAGTAAGATAATAATTTTTCTACAAGCACCAAATCATTAAAATACTGAGTTCTGACCTTAAACGTAGGACCCGTCTTATTCGGACGTTTAAAATATCAATTTAGTGTTTTTTATAAAAAATATAGAACATTTGTTCGAGGTAACAATACAGCGATTTCATCAATAACCTGAAGCCTTTAACTATACTTTTTATTGGCAAATTCAGCAACGCCTAAGGCGCTAATGATTACGAAATCAAACTTTCAGTTCTGCTGACGTTTTAACCTTGAACGTGATAATAAATCATCAAGTTTAAATTGACCTGGGGGAGGCTGTGCCGCTTTCTATTGCCGATGGTCATTATTGTCACGATTATTACAATTAAAGTACAAACATTTTGTAATATTGTTACGTGGTATATTTATAATGCAGTTAAATTGTTGACGATTCGAGAATGCAAGACTTTGTAATCCACAACGAAATGTGTCTTCTATCTTTTTTAAAAGAGGTTCTAAACAATTGGTAAATATTAATAAAAGCTGGGAACATCTTTCCTTTAAATAATAAATTGAAAAATGAATTTTGATTTCTTAGATAGCGATCAACGATTGACAAGTTATTTGACCCGGAGGTGTCTCTATGCCCGTGTAGGAATTTCATATTTTCCTGTAAAAACAATCGACAGCAGCGCCCTCTCTCACCGGTCTGGACTTCAAGAGTAAGAATGGAGCTTCTATTACTTGGATCATGTATGAACAAAAATAAAAATCCTACATGGACGTGTTAGCATAGCATGACAAGCTACAGTACAAAAAGGATCTTGTGGGGTCTTATTGTAATTGACATGAAGGCGCTCTTACCAAACATCTGCGTAGCAAATATGACAAAGTAAACTAATCAATCTTATAAGTTGTACAGTTTCCCTCCGACAATAAACAAATTAGTTTCCATTATAACGGGAGGTGAAATTCGGCCTTGCGTTGCGACACGGTTGTCGCTAACACAGGCCTGCTTTTTACAATTTTCGCAATGTCCCTTCAAGGCGACAACCGATTGGTTAGTGTTTTTTCCGCCACAATATTGATAGGCGAATCCGGGTCATTAGGGAACAGTCCTTGAAGTGTCAAGTCTAGATTACATTTAAAAAAGTCTGTAAACTCTAGAAAATTCGAGAACAATCTCGAATCAAAAGTATCAAGAAGTATACGGCCAGGTAATTAGTAATATAGATGTCTCTTAGCTTCACCTGTATTAACTGTAACATATATGTTATAGAGTATGTTAAATGTGTATATTTCACAGTGGTAGAGCCCGCTTTAACATCTTAGCACGAATGGGTCGGCTCGCTCGGTGCAATACCACGACC
>LD688989.1:2716863-2748131 GCA_003118335.3 Papilio memnon
TGAAACAGCTAGTATGTTAATAAACTAAATTGAAATGCTAGGCCGCACTATTGTCTAAAAATAGTCGATAAAATGTACAATAACCACAAATAGATAGTGCAACAAATTGGTGTGTACCTCGGTCCGTTTGGTCTACTACAATACAACTTACTTTGGAATCAAATGATATCGCGTTATGTACAGTAGCCATGATAATTTAATAAAAAACAGGACAGTTAAAGCTGTCGTTAATTTACTTCAGAACAAAAAAGTAGGAAAACAAGAGTTCGATTTATATTTATTTTTAGGATATTCCCTTTGTTTTACCTGTTCAGAATCTTTCTTGTATATAATCCAATCTTTAACGTAAAATGTGTTAAAGTCTATGGCATAAGACGTATATAAAAGATCGCGTTAATTTTGAAATTAAATTATAATAAATTATGAATCATTTTACATAACACAAAGTATATTATGAGACATCGTAGCTATGGAGAACATCTGTAATAAGGTAAACGCTTGGTGACCCTAGTCTTAGGGTGCGTTACTTACAGTACTATTTCATAATGTTGTCTCTTTCATTCGCTTAATGCTGATAAGGGAGGGGCGATAGCGTCTTTGAAAGCGATATGAGGTAACCCATTTCCACGATCCACGTGGCCAGTTTGAAAAGCCCCCTTCAGCTATTTCCTTTTGTTGATTTCTTTAGTTTCGTTCAGGATGGAGGGTCCGCAGATTGATAACAATAGTAAGAATACATTCCCGTTTTAAAGTGTACATAAAATCTAAATAGAATGTATACCTTAATTTATTATGACATGTTTTTTGGACTGTACCTTTATTGTTGTCAAACTTTGTATGAAAGTATTAAGGTTTTTAATACAATACGCTTTTCGTAAATGTAATACAGAATTAAGGACGGTCTTAACTCTTCACAGTTTTATAAACATATTTAATAAAACTGTATCAAATAATTTAATTTTATTGTTTATCATCAAACACCGCTTAGAACTCTTTAGGAATATAATCGCGCCAAGTTATTGTCTTGTTAAAATCAAGTATTTAATCATATTTCACTTATTTTTTACATCAAAAAATACTACTTTATGTGATTTCACTTAATTAATATTAACGCCATCTATCGATATGAAATCGCTTCACAGTTCGTTCTCAAATTCAAATCGGATGTAGGTCGTGCAGATCGGGCCAGGTCGCAGCCCGCGTTTTGGGCAAGAACGGGCTGCGCCCTAATCTGACCTCAGTGACCTTGGATCTAAGGCCCGTGTGTTCGAGGTCAAAGTCGATTTGGCGACCTTCGCTCCAGTTGTTCGCTTTTTGAGGTGATCACGTACGTTACCTCCTTTGTTGAACTTTATATTTATAAATAGTTTATTTTTAAATTACGGCATCCATCAAAGGCTGTATTTGCCTTTGTTTAAACAGAAGTAAACAAGAAAATAAGTATGCGTTATCAAACGTATGTGATTGACAGAAAGAAAATAAAAATGAAAATGGCTACCCTTCTGGTAGTGGCTTATAGTCAGAGTCATAGAGAGAGTCATAGTCTGCAGTCAGAATTGACCGACAATTTAGTCAAAATTTACTGACTTAGTCAAAAGTTTCCTAACTTCAGGTCTTCAGTTGTCAACATGTTTGTGATCATTTATGTTCCAAATAGGGCATATCTAACTCTACTTCCTCACTAGCTATATCCATTTAATGACCTACATAAAGTATATTTTTATGGTTTCCAACTGAGAGTGCATCGTCCCGACAGTTTATTGACTTAGTGCACACACACGATATCTGTTGCTATGCTGACGTGTGATTTAATTGCGTTTAAGTAATTACTGCCGCACTCACAGTTTTTAAAAGTAATGACTAAATATTAAAACGAATCTTAAATACTGCGTTTCGTAAGCGCCGCTTACGAAAGACGGCAAAATTTGTAAGGAGTTTGGAGTTTAAGCGTGGCCTTATCATTTAATGTTTAAATTTTAGCAAATCTCCAGTCAGGGATACCCTGTGGTATTGCGTAATAAGATCAGTTAAAGGAACATCAATGCTAATGGACACATGCTAAGGGAAAATCTATGCTAAGGACTGACTGAGATGTTTGTGCAAAGGTACTGCTCAAGTAAGCATTTTACGGTAATTAGTGTTTAAAACGGTTCAAAAACATCTTTTAGTCTATACTAATATTTTAAAAGTGGAAAGATTTGTATTTTTGTATGTATTGAAATAACTCAAAAACTACTGGGCCGATTTTAAAAATTCTTTTATTGTTTGAAACATAATTTATCTTTTTTTTTATATTTTTTTTTATACGATAAGGTGGCAAACGAGCAAGCGGCCACCTAAATCCGCCGAAATGGCGAAGCGACCGCTGCCCATGGACATCCGCAATTGCAGATGCGTTGCCTACCCTAAATCGACGGAGGAGGAGTAACATAGGCTATCTTTTTTAATTTCACGCGGACGAAGTCGCGAGCAGCAACTAGTTAGTAATAATTTCATTATTAATGAATTTTATAAAATGAACCTAACTCTTAGTTAACCGTTGTAAATTATGTAAGATTTTTATGCGATATTTCAAAAAAATATAATTCCGCAACCAGTAATTTCCACTTGTGAAGCCTACACTTTGAAGTAAGAGGGAAAAAAGTGAAAACTTCATTAATTTAAAGTGAGGTCTACAAAAATGTTACGTAATTTCGTTCATTACTCTCAACAGCCTACAGAAGAAAACTCTTTGCTAGTTTAAAACTGAGTTAGGTGGATTCAATTTATGAGAATAAATATTAATAAAAGTTAAAAATATTAAATCCTACTTTCAGACTGACATTTTAAGTAGTTGGTTCCTGTTGGGCCGATCAAAACCGTATATTCATTTGACTCAATGGAAAAATAATCCCAACGATCAGCGCCACGGAAATACCTTTAAACTATAATACAACACTGATAACATATTTTTTTAAGTATTATTGCGAAAACCTTCTCCATCGTCCTAAGTATACGGTACCAAAATTTTATCTATAATTTGTCAAAGTATTTCAACACACATAGAGCACGTACAAACAATGACTTTTATTAAAGACGACTTCGCCCGCGTTAAATTAAAAAAATAATGAAAAATATAACCTTTATTACTTACAAATAAATTACCTTTCTAACAGTGAATTATTTTTTAAAATCGACCCAGTAGTTTTTGAGTTATTTCAATACATACAAAAATCAAATCTCTCTTTATATTAGTAAAGATTTCATCAAAGATCTAATTAGTTTGTTCTTTAATTTGGTAGCCCATCGTAAAGGTAATATAGCTTGCTCCAATAACTTTATTATTTAAACGCGTTAAACAACACGTTGAAGCGAGCCAAGCTTTCACGAGTCGCATAACGCGCCTCGCCTCGCATACACAGCACTACACGCCTGCACTCGCGATAATCCTGACAACACGGTTGCGCAACGAACACCGAACACTGACCACTTTCACACGACAACCGGTTTTATATTTAAAATTATTCTTTTTTGAAATTTACATGTTCTGTTCTTTTAAATATTGAGAATTTTCAAAATGCGATTATCGCAACTGACTGTTATTAGACCGCAATTTAATTTCTAATCTATGTATTTTAGATTCTGATGAATGTTTTTTTTCAGTATTTCAATAACCTATTTATAATATTGCTCACGATAGTAATTGTAGTTTCTTATAATTACGTGAAAAATGCGGAGAAACAAAAATCGGACGAAAAAAAGGTCTACGCTTTTAAATTAGTGCAGTTTCAAATGTAATTTATTTATTAAGTAGCTACTCATAGCGTCTGCATATATCGCACGCTACACTTTCGTCTCCAGTTGTGCAACGCGCATTTAATTCTATTTAAGTCCCAGTGACACATATTCTACGAAGTTGTAAACAGTTGTTGCTAATGCAAGCGATACACAAATAAAACACAATAGAAAATCAATTTTTAAATCATCGAAACGTTTCTCAAATAATAAACGATTCTCGTTAAATGCTAAGAAAAATAACAATGTGACTAACAAATTACGCTTCGGTGTAACAGGCGGTCTTGCTCACGTTTTATAAGGAGAGTTACCTAAGACAAAATTCATAAGAGCTCCGAGGGTCCTTTTCATTATGGAGAGAATGCGATATGACCTTCAACCTTGTTGGGGTGTTTTGAAAGGGCGGGTCTGTTTGTTCAGCATTTCGGCCACAACTAACTGGTTTAATTATAATGCTTACGTATAATTGAGCTGTGGAACAAAGAGTCAGCGAGCTCCAGCGGACATCACCGACCTCATCTAAGCATTACGTATTGAGAGATTTTACACAAACATTTGCTTAGAATGTAACACACAAGTCACTTGAAGTGATGTAATTTATATTTAAAATACATATTTAAACTAATGCTTTGTAAGGAAATATTGATAAGGAAAAAAGCATGATTTTTTTTATATATTTAAGTAATAGGTACCTGTTTTATAAATAAAAATCTTCACGAGAATTTGGGAGTTTCACATTTTGTGGCAGCGCCATCTAGTGCAGAGTAGCCACCTTAATGCCAAAATATGTTTTATTTTCCCATTACATGACTATATTATTTACCTTTATCTTTTGCCTAAATTACGTAAAATTATAAAACTTAATTAATCTTATACGAATGTAGTCAGATAAAAATTAATGAGCAAGTTTTCACATTTCACTAGGAGATGTCGCTACTGAGGTAGGTTATAACGTCTGGGTTAATGTCTAAATATTTTTATTATGTCACGTTTTTTTTATCAAATACTTGTAATATGAGTTGCACTGCTTCCCTAATCGTTCATTGACCGATTACCGATATTGTTTTTGTAGTACTATCGCTTGCCTATTGTTGAAAAAAACATAATTAACTGATTATGTGTTAAATCCTGTTATTGTTTAATAGCATAGTTGTTGTTAATTAAATCTAGTAAATTCGTCGAGGTTCGAAGTTCAACCATTTTTATTTACAAATCATACTCCCGCAAATTAATAAAATAAAATAATTTAGCTTAAGATTTCTATTCAATTGTCTGACTATTGCACTATTTAACAACAATCAATGTAAGTTTCTTTTCATATAATGCATTTCAAACTAAAGTAACATTTATATACAAACATTATAAATAACATTTAGAAGTCGATTATTGCGTCTCATTTTATATTCAGTTATATTTAATCGGAATACATCGCACTCGTAATTTATGTGTAAGTTGTGCAACTCTTACACAACTAAACTAAAACATGATCAATTAACGAATAATAAAATTAATTCAACTTCAAACAAAGTAAAACCCTTATTACCATTGAATTAAATAGCATATTAGAGGAAATTAACTTTAACAATAATGTCGATAACCTACCTATTATTCGAAACATACATCCATGCGGTCTAACTAAAACTGCGGTTTTTGAAGCAACGCGGATTTCACCAAAATATATAGGTAGGTAATTCTTTAGAATAAACTTTAAAACAACAATGTTTTCATATTTTGTAACTGGAAATTTAGTTAATTTAGTCAAATACCACGACTACACAGAAAATAGGCGTGATATGGAAGCAATTTAGTGTTTCGTCTGATGTGTGCGTGCCGGAGGCCTAATTTTAGTTCACTTTAACTTCGCAGTCTTTTCTTATAGAAATGGTGGGAAGGGGAAGTGTTTTGGTAAAGGAGGAGATGCATAGGTAGGGGAAAAAATCTCTCATTCTCTCTTTTTGTGCGTCTCTTCCGTCGATTATGAAAGACAACATATCTGCAAATGTGGATGTCTACGGGTATGGTCGCTTCCCTATTTGACAAATCCAGGTCACCGTTTGCCACCTTATAATCTGAAGAATGTATTAAACAATTTTTTTTCTACAACTAAAATTACTTTATTCCAGTATCGTATCCGAATCAGACATAATCTTTTCGATCGCTCAGATTATTTTGGGTCGTTGAGTCTAGACTAGCAATTATTTATGTACGAACGGACGCGACATATTTTTATATCTCATGACGTAAGCAAGCTCTCAACTCCACTTATACAAAATATCTTATAAGATCTCATTTCAATACTATTAATGAAACTAACGACTGAATGTTGTATTGAATATTAAACATTTCGCTTCATAAGCGCCGCTTACAATCTAACAGACGTCAAAATTTAAATGGATGAGTACCCTATTTAAGACGCTGTTCCATACTTAAGTGTCGTTTCAGAGTTCAGCCTGATATTGGAATTTAAAATAAAACTTGATTATTGATAAGTTACACATCACCTTTTACTTTAAATCAGTAGAAATAAATTACACTATAAGTTAGAAAATAGTTAATTGATGGGATATTGTTGCTGAATCATCAAGATTTTCCAGTACGTACTTAGGCGTAAATTACAATCTTTGATCTGACAAATTGCAGATGCATAAGTCGTTGCCTTCGAGTATACTCACAATGGTTTATTACCCAGAATACTATTTCCTCTTTAAGAAACAAAGCAGCGGTTAAACACCTGTTAAACCCTTAAAAATTCATTTCATATAACATCTGTTAATTTATATAAATTCGTAAAACAATAATTACTTGTTGATTTATAAGACAAAGGCCAGGTGCATTTAATAACGTTTAAATTCCTCAAACAATATACATTGTATTGTACATTATGAAAAAGGAATAAATCATCAATGCGTCATAAGAGTGCCATAATGCGAGATAAGCTGGTGTCGCGAAGTTCGTTCACCTCAGTTTGGCAGTTTGAACTTTAGTGCTGCTATCCGATACAAGATGGCATTGAAATGTAATAATTATGTTTGGTAGTTATTGCGCCAGTCATGTTTCCAAGAAATCGTATACGTTACGGAATAGTTTGGTTCATGAGCTCTGCGATAACTGTTACTAGGCGCAATGGCGTTAAAATTTATTTTGCTCTAAAGGTATTTGTACATTACGTATTCTTTCAAATAAGACATACCTAACCATTTCTATGGTAATCAAATAAACAAAATAAGTTTGAGAGATTTATGTCCGAATACAGGAAAAAACATTACGCCAATGAATTATTTTGTTTTACTACATTTTGTTACATGTATTGTTCACTTAAATAATTAAAATTATTAGAATATATTATAATAATATATTGTATCAAAAATTTAAATTCCAATATTCGGATCGGATTCGGATAATATCCGGAATTCCCACCTGACTGACGCATTATATCTTCTCAGAATTATATCATAAAAAATCTATTAATCCCAGAATAGATCTTATCTAAGCTTATAAAACGGGTCAAACCATTAATCAACGTATGTAATTGTTACAAAAAGTTATCAGCAACTCTGCTACTCGTATAACTGTCCAGATCATTAAACGCAACTAAAAGGCGAATGAATTTATTATATTCAAGCTACGTCTCGTTAACGATCGCTATTATGTTCAAACATGAAAGTAAACATGAATTCAATTACAACTATTGTGATATACAATACCAGTACACCACCAAAAATAGACAATTACATATTGTAATCACCTTTCAATGTAGTTCGTTCACCTTGTGAGTAGCATTTGACCTGTAGTTCCGCTACCGGACAACAGATGGCGCTGACCGGATCAGCTCCCAAGTAGGGTACGTGTCTAGGTGTCAAGTGAGTGCGTTGATCCTTGCCAGCGGTTGTTGGTCCCAGCAACGACGTATTGATCAAGTGTTTTGATACGAAAAAAAAAATATCTGTCGTAACGAAAGTGTCATATTTGATACTTTCCGCTCTCGATACATTTAGGTTGGTGTTTTTGATTCAATTTGTTTTATGGCAAGTTATCGGAGGCCATGATTAAGATTGTTATGATTTGAAGAAGCTCGAACAAGCACTTTATTTTTTTATTAATTTTTTACGAGCACTACAGTAGGGAATTTCCTTTGCGCGAAATAACGAGTAGCAGTTTCCCAAAATTCCGACAATAATCGACGCTCTTATTTTCTTTCCTACTGATTTGACAGGATTAAAAATATGTTTATGATCAAAAACAATTGAATTAATAATTCCCACATCAAAATCACAATGTTACGTGTCAAAAGATAAAAATGAGAGAATTATAATTATGCTATTATTCTATCATTTACCTTTTTACAGAACTAAAATGAACATTCAAATATATCCGGGCTGGCATAAAACCCAATCCTTATTAGTTTATTCCACTATTGAAACACATATAAAACGTCGTCTCTGTTTTCTTCAAAGAGAACGAAAGGGAGATCAATATTGATGTATGTTTCCTACAAATGCGTTATTTTGACACATCGTGCATTCCTGGAGGTGTGCCACAATTATTGCTAAATCGTTTCACAATGATTTCTGGGTCATTGCCCTTTGTGACTAATTAATGACACACAGTACGTACCGGTGCGCAAGTGCTAATAGGTCAGTGACCTTGACCTGTATTTCGTTAGGTCAGTCGAGATCAGACGGGAGTTTCATACGTCTGTTGGATTTGAACTTACGTTTATTTGCTAAACTGGAAAGTTTGAATATGACATTTAAAAGGTTAAACATCTACTTTTACTAATGACATACCTTTCAACCTTTTGCAAATATTTTTATTATTTTTCTGACAAATATTCCTTCAAGATTGACCTACCTAGATCTATACCTTTTCAATAGAGAACTAATCTATTAGTATTATAAAATGTATAAGACTTACCTTTACTTTAATAAATACTAGCTTTCGCCCGCGACTCCGTCCGCGTTGAATTAAAAAAACAAAAGTGAGTAGCCTATGTGTTCTTCCAAACTATCCACGTATATACCAACTTTAATCGAGATCTGTTCAGCCGTTTAGGCTACAAACTCTAACAAACATCTATCCATCTAAACTTTCTCATTTATAATATTAGACTGCAATAAGATATTGAAAATGGTTTTCATATCACGCTAGTAGTAGGAATTTCTTAAACGTAGTAAAGTCACTTGTTTAGGCTTATAAATACGTCGAGTTTTAAAAGAATCAATTGAATCAATCCGAAGTCTTGCTAAGACCACCCAATTGTACATTACCCAAACTATTTAAATAATTAATCAAAGATTACTTTTTTAACTCAACGTTGGAGTGATGTAACGTTATCTTATGTAAATTCTAGTGGTCTTATGTACTTACAAATACGTTTGATAACATTGTTCCCTAACTGACGAATAAGTTCTCAATTAATAAAAAATATACCAGAGACGTTAAAATATTTATTAGAGTTTCTTATTTATGTTTCGTTTTCTTTAAAAATATAGGATAGCATTGTTTTTGTAATGTATAGCCATGATGTGAACACAAAATATGTACCACAGATGAAAATCGCCTTAATTTTTCTCGTTAATCTCGTCAAGTCTCGAGTACATTAAAAAATTAAAAAAAATAAAATAACTTTATTAATTTTCCCCATTGGGCAGGGGACCAACTAGGGTGACCCCTGTGTGATGGATCACCAGGCCCCCGTTATTTTTAATATTAATTTTGTAAAACATTAAAACAATATTTCTACATCGGAATCTTTACCTTTACATCATCGGTTAGGATTCGGTTGTACCCTTGCGTGAACCGGAGAACCGAAATGATTAATTTCCTCCAGCGAAAACACGGCCAATGGCATCTGACGAAGCAGAGATGAATAGCTGCAAACGACCGTGAAATGACCTCAGATGGGAATAAAAAAAGCAATTTGAAAACATAATAAGATGGTATTGAATTCTTGATACTTTCCTTTGGTTTATTGTTTTAATAACTCCGATATTGTAGGACGTTCGTAAAATTCGAGTATCCCGGTTCGTTGAACTTGATAAGGGGAAAAGGGACTTGTGTTCACCTATTAATTGTTTTATTGCGTTGTTGCGCAGTACTTTTATATGAAATTTATACTAGCTGTTATATTATATTAAAAAAAAGTAAATAGCCTATGTGTTCATCCAGACTATCCTCTAAATCTATTGCAAATTTTATTGAGTTCCGTTCAGCAGTTTAGGCTACGAACTCTAACAAACATCCATCCATCTAAACTTTCGCATTTACAAGAAGTAAGATTAATTAAATTGTTACATATTTAAGGCGGAGGATGGGATTCTATGGAAGCGTTCCTTCCTGACATTACTAAGTGATAAAGGATGATGTTTAAATGTCGTTTCAGTATGGATGTTAGTATTTTTATTTTACGCAAATTGCGTCACCATTAAAACTATATTCGAATTTAAAAACATTACACAAGACATACTCGTATATCATTGAGTCTTATTTAAGTATTTTATTCTCTTTCCATTAGCTAATAGTTACGTTTATCTGTTAATGCATTGAATACTAAAGTTCGCTAACATTTGTAGACTATAATTGTGACGGGGATAGTTTTTAGAGATTTTTATAGCACCGCTAATTTACGAAGCAAATATTTACAATTCGAATAACTTGGCTATTTGCCGGCTAACGAAATAGAACGTGTTTGATGTTGATTGTGTGGTTAATTTTTAATATGGGAAACTGGGAACACGCCGGTATTTAATGGGGTAGGCAGTCTTACTAATATTATAAATGCGAAAGTTTAGATGGATGGATGTTTGTTAGAGTTTGTAGCTTAAATGACTACGGATCGAAATGAAATTTGGCATAGTTGTAGAAGATAGCCTGGTTGAACAAATAGGCTAGTTATTAAATGCAAAACTTTCTGTGTATTTTTTTTAAAGAACACTCCGAGATACTACTAACTGGACTTGCGTAATACTTATTCTATAAACAAATGAAACTAATTTTATCTTGAAGTAACGACTATTGCTTCTGTGATAAGAGTACGGATCATAAAATGTATGAATGAATACAGGAAATGTGCAAAGTCCGAACCAGAAATATACGAGCCTGAGTTGCTAATATTTATTTTATTGATTTTTTTTAATCTTCTACAATTTCTCCTGCTGTTAATCGATGTAATAGAAAAGTAGTTTGAATTAATTAAGCACATTCTTTTGTTTTACTGATGACATATCGTTATCTCTACTTTTGTTTTAAAGTGTAAAAGGGACCGCAATATGTTTAAACAAATGAATAAACGTAATTAAAAAGTTTAATTTGGTGCTACACGAAGTCTGTGCTTGGCGCCACTGAATGTAACTATTAATTGGTACTACGATTGGAATCGAATTGTTACGAGAGTACTTTGAAATTGAAAACGAGCGTTCGAAAACTACTTCGATTAATGAATTTGATAGTAGATTTAAAAGGGAACTAGTATCAAGATGTACAAGGTCATCTATACATAATCTAAAAGTATCAAAGTGATTACCTTTATAGGAAGTTTGGGCCATAAATTTTGCTGCGTGTGAATCTAATAGTGTTAAAAATTAATTGACTAATAATAGACAATGAAAATATTTCGATATTATCGAAAGGCTTTCGTCTGCGAATCATCACGTGTCGATACACCTTACTCGTTTTATCATATGTTTAAATTGTATTTCCGTCTCGCTTCATCACTATAAATACACGGCCCGTTCGGCCGGCGACCCGGGCGTTGACCTGCCAAAATTCTCGAGGTTCAACGAACGACCGAGCGAAGTTGAATGACACGCGCCCGAACCGCTTCAACACAATCTGTCTTTTTCGCTATTTTTTCGCGTACACGCTGTTTTTCGTATAATTTTTAGCGGCTTTTTTACAATACACTCATTTAAATATACATAATACGATAGTTTAATGTTAGTTTTTCTTATTCGTTATGCAAATATATCAATTTATTTAGTTATTTTACGTAAGTGTATTAAATATATTTATAGTAATCTATAAAAACAACAATTTAAGTAATAGTTATTGTTTTAATGGTTTGCATGATTTTAAAACCAGAAATAATAATAATTTATTGTGTAAAATAAAATACTTGATATTTCCTAATTTATAACTTCTAGGAAATTGAATTATAGACAGCTGTATTCCTGAAAAATGTCCCTTTAAAATGAAATTATCGTCGCCTGTAGAGTTCATAGGAGGTGAGTAGGAAGTGAAAAAAAATCAATACAACATGAGGCGTAACTGAACGAATTTTTCGAGCGGTCATTACTCCAAGCGGGGTTTAATGAACGACTTGCCAATGTTTGGGTGTTGTTGCGCTTGGGGGCAATTTGTCGTGGGCTACCTACCGGGTTCAATTCTCGCTTATGCAGATCCCGATGAGGCATTATCCGTTAACTTCGGTGAATAATATTGGGTATCAATGATCTCACCTTGGACTTAGTAAAAAATAAAGTTCGTTCGCATAGGATAAAAAAAATGTATTAAAAAAGTGACGATGGTAATTTTTTAAGCAATATCAATTTAAATAGCCTTTTTTTCTTATTAATAATGTGCATTTTTTTCTTATAATTGAAATGGAATACACCAAACTATATATCACCGTGTTCACATTCGTGAACAATTTAATGTATTTTTTTTTGTAGTAAAAGTGCGTAAATTTCGCACAAGATAAACTCAGGCGGGTCATCGAACGCACGGAGTTGAATGTGCCAAAATAAGAGGGACCAGTGTAATTTGACCCCCGGTCGCGATACGATTTCCGTTATAAAATCGCCGGCCAGTACCTTGTTGTCATAGGTCTTAGGGATTTCTTTTACAGCTGTGTACACTGGGTACGATATCGTTTGGCGTGTCGTTAACGTGTGTGATTACCCTTTAATATGACCACAGTGAACTGCGTTGTTTTTTTTCGCAATAGGCAATGATTCTGGTATACTGTACAATTTTCATGTATATTTGGATATTGTAGGTTTATTTTGTTGGTAAATTAGTTAAAAACTAATCTTTGATTGGTTAAAAAAAATGTTGGTAAAACCTACAAAATAAATACAGAAAAAAAATTGACATAAAACAAAAAATGATAGTCTTGCATATTTCATGACATATATATCTCCAATTTCTTTGTAAATGTTGAGATTTCCGTTCACAAATAGGGTCTACGTACTCAGTAGCAACGCACTTCATAATTTTCCACTGCCCACAAAACACAACAATCACATTTTATTTTTAGAGTCGAAGTAAATTTGTCATGAGCGGCTAAAATAAGCGACCTTGGTCTCGGGTTCGACTCCCGGCCGTTGACGTAAGCTGTGACGTCACCAGTGAGACAGCACGGAATGTTACACAGCGTCTAAGCCTAATAGGGGAATGTGAAACGTACCATAGTGGGTTCAAACCTGGTTAGGTTTAAAAAAACTATATCTACTTTATCTAAGAGGTTTCTTAAGATAAGGTTGAAATAGTTTTCTTAAATAATGGTATAAGGTAATCAATAATCATACTAATATTATAAATGCGAAAGTTTAGATGAATGGATGGATGGATGTTTGTCAGAGTATGTAGCGCAAACGGCCGAACGTATCTGGATGAATTTTTTTAATTCCACGCGGATGAAGTCGCGGGCAAAAGCCAGTACATAATATTTATATTACCAAACCATATAATTAAAAAAATGGGGGTGTACGGGATTGTAACTATATGTATGAGAGCTTGGGAAGGAGTGGTTGATACAAGAATCAGAGAGGAGATTGAGATATCGCGGAACCAATTCGGATTTACAACAGGTCGGGACGGAGGCCATTTTTGCCATTCGCCAATAATGCGAAAAACATATGCTGTTATGAAAACATGGCGCGCCAACCCTACAGGAGAGATGACTGTAATATATTCATTATAAAACAAAATGAATATTAAAACAGTATCAAATTAATTTGCTGACGGTCCAGATTTTGAAACGACCCTGTTTCGTAATTTATTAACCTCGTATCTATATCACAGGGTGAAGTTGGCCCGATGTTAGGGTTGTCAACTCTCAACAAATATATCCGAACACTGGCTGCAAAAAACGACCCTCTGTACAATTCGCCGACGAACAAAAAAAGACAAATTTCTCACATTCCTAAAGTAAAACGACATTCACTTGTTTAATGAAATTTACTCCCGAAGTCATCAATGTAAAACCCATAGCATCCGTAGCTCAGAATACGCACTACGCAATGTTAAAGAATTCAGGTCAATTTCAAAGAGATGGCAACCCTAGCTAGAATTCTAGGGGTCATCAAACGACCGGGCGAAGGCCGTCTCTCAGGGCGGGGACCGTCCGCCCCCGATACGTGGCAAACACCCCACAGAAACAAACAAAGCCTATATAAAAAAATCTTTTGTAAAAATCTCACTATATTATTCAAAGAGAAAATTAAAATGTATGAAAATAGTATTTATTTGTTGTTAAATGTTAATGTTAAGATATACTAGATTTCGCCTGCGACTCTGTCCGCGTGGAATTAAAAAAAATAAGTAGCGTTCATGTGTTCTTCCAGGCTATCCTCAAAATCTATTCCACGTTTCATCGAGCGAGTTCAGCATTATGCTAGAAACTTCCATCCATCTACATTTTTGCATTTATAACAATACTAGCTTTCGTCCGCGACTCCGTCCGCGTGGAATTAAAAAAAAAAAACAAAAGTAAGTAGCCTATGTGTTCTTCCAGACTATCCTCTACATCTATGCCAAATTTCATAGAGATTTCTTCAGCCGTTTAGGCTACAAACTCTAACAAACATCCATCCATCCATCTAAACTTTCGCATTTATAACATTATAGTATGAAGTAAGAAGTAAGATTAGTAAGAAGTAAGATTACAGTAGAGTAAACTCGTCGATTGAAACAATGTCAAATAAAAGTGAAATCGACTGCTTCCAAATACGGAAGTAAACATTCTTAATTACAGTCATAACATCTATTCGACGATAAAGAAATTTAACTTCCAACGCCGTCTAACACCATCATTCAGCCGCCTTAATGACCGCATTTCGACGGCATTAATTTAACTGTCACGATTTTCCACTTAACTTTCCCTATCAAATATTAACTGATACGTAACTTGGGTTTTTTGACATCATCATCCTTAACACTCATTATATTATTTTATTTAAAAAGAGTTCAGTGAACTAGGGTCACCATAATGTAGAGATACAGAGGGATCTGTAGTCCAAATATTTAAGACCGTAGTCTTGCTGTCCGCAGAAAGTATGTCCCGTAACCCACTGCAGTGTGGTCTTTCCACTTAACTGTTCCCCGCCACGCTAGATCCGTGGTTAACGTTAAAATGACAGTTATAATTACACGGTTAGCAACTGTTAATTAATACAATGAGTGGGAATTAATCCGAGCAACTGAAGAACATGCAATTTTATGTTAAACAATTATTATAATTGTATATTATTAAACAATTGTTATAATACAAACAACTCATTAATTTAATTAAATGTATGGATGGAGAGATATGTAGTTTAAATTAATAGAATTTATATACAAAGTTGAATAACGCAATTTAACTTGTATTTCCAGTTGGTGGAAATATAAAAAACATTTTTAGCTTTAGGGTCGTGAATGAAACATACAGATGGCTCCTATGTAAATAATTTTGTGGAATATCTCATATTATGTTGCTCCCTTCAGAGATATTATCTACGTTAATTTGAACTGAAACCTACTCAGGGCATAGCATGCATTTTTTTTCCTACTTTTCTGTCAACCGTCATATTTCTTACAAGATTATACTGGTTTGTTTTTTGAAGCAATCTCTTCCTGGACCCTAAGAATCGCTATGGTCTCTATGGAATCTACAATGGTCTTCCTTAGTGACAACTACCACCCTGAGTCCGACATAATAACAATAACTGATACTTCGATATCCCTTTAATAGCAATTAAATGCCTTTTACAATTAGTCACCTGCGTCTCGTCTTGTGTTGTGTGCGTGAGGGTGTACACAGTACAGGCGGCGTAGTGCGTACTGCCGCGTGCAACGAACCCGAGTGCGCAGTGGGGCAGGCGTTGACCCACCACGTGGGCTGGAAGAACCGGCCTCCGTTTATCGCGCCCGAGACGCTTCCCTTTTACGTCTTTTTTTAATTTCGTAACTCCTGATTGTTAATAGCTTTAATCGAATGATTGCAAAATGAGTACTGGTATTTAATATTGGGATATTTTTAGGTATTTTTTTAAAATTGACTGGTAATATCGATATTGATGTAAAAATAACTAAAACCAATGAAAATATTTGATAATTGTAGTATATATTAAGTATTTTCTATTATGAATCTTGTGATAAGTAATACTTAAGAACTTGTATGCACATAAACGTACTTTATAGGACGTGGTATTGAAACATTCCTTAGCGAGTATTACCGGCGGACTCAAGAAATGCCTTGTACCTACTATTAATAAAGGAATATCCCCTTTATTACTTTAGTTTTATTCATATTTTATTATAAACTAGCGGCTTTATCCGCGTGAAATTATAAAAACTTTATTTCTTTGTTTACATATGTCAAATTATCAATTGAAAATGTCAAAAGGACATGACATGATGACAAACCATGGAAATCTTGCTTTCTTGATGTTGGCAGCAACTTATGGTCACTTTCCCACATTAGGGATTTTATTCAAAATATTTACCCTCTAAGTTTAATGGCGTGAAAATATATAGCCTAAAGCGTGACCTAAGTGTAGGGCTTTTTATTAAAAAAATAATTATTCAATAATATGCTGTGATTGCTGACATCTTAGGCAACAAAGGAGTGTGTGTTTACGCTTTATTATATTAGTATAGATGTTTTGTTTAAATCTTAGTGCAAGTTGTTAACAACAAAAGGATTAAATTTAAAACGTTAATTATTAGATTATATAGTATAATTCACAACATTGTTTAATGTTTATTTAAAAAGTTTTTTAGTTTATTAGAAGAGCAGTAATTAATTTTCTTCTTCTATTTTAATCTTTATTTTAACTTCGTTATCCTACAGACATCGTGAATGAGGACAATCAGTAGGCGTTTATTGCTATGAAGCTTATTTTATACTTCAATTGTTTACTCGGGTGTAAACTTTCCTTCTTTTTTTGTTGCTAACTATAGAATCGGAATAAATAAATGAAGCAAAGAGTATTGATCATCACCAGCTCACTATACGTCCCCACCGAGGGGCTCGGAGTCTACCCTAAAGTTAGGGTGACTAGGCCATAGTCAATCACGCTGGCCAAGTGCGGGTTGGTTGACTTCACACATATCTTTGAATTTCTTCGCCGATATGTGCAGGTTGCATCAAGATGTTTTCCCTCACCGTAACAACGTCGGGTAAATTATGTACATATGAAAATTCGAAAAATCGAAAATCACATTGCTACATGGCGACGGGATTCGAACCCAGGACCTGTACAAGTCAAATGCTTAAACCACTGAGCCACCGACGCTCTTCAAAGAGTATTATTATTTAAAAAATAATAGTAATTTGAAAACAGTCGCGTGACTTGTAAACGTGAAGTTGTTAGTATAAAATAAAATGTTGGTTATTTTAATAATTGTTATTAGTGTTACATGTAAAGTAGGTTTGATGTGTTTCAAACAAGAATGTTTCTGAATAGAAAGACATGCCCGGTTCTCCCACAGGTGTAAATTTAATATTCTGGATTCAATTAATGTGAGATCTACCGATGCTTTTGTCTTTGCCAACCTCATTAGCGAATTCTATCCTGAAGATATCCGTTTTAATTCATTCTGAAGAATTGTCGGTTCGTTTAGATTCCCAACAGCTTGTTTTTATAAAAACATACTGTAATCTCTTTCTTTAAATAGAAAAAAGAGAGATAACAATATGTCTATACAAGTTTCATCAGTGAGAACCCACGGTTACGACGTACTGATTTTCCTGTTTGTGTATACTTACTTTAAGATTGGCGAAGTTTTGTACCGGATACAAAATTATGGTTTCGAATTATTTATAATTAATTGCATAGGAATTGTGACAGCACTTCATGTTCAAACTGATTGAAATAAGAGTAAACAATTTGTATTTTAAATATGACGTGTCCGTCAGATTTCATCATAACTTCGAGATGAATGACCGTGTACAGGTTAAGTCATGTTTCGATTTTTTTTTTCATCGCTACGTCAAGCTTGTTGGATTTTTCGAGTTGCAGATATTTTTATCAATATTACTTGAGAATTACGTTTCATATTTATGAAATTCAAATATTAGATAATTCCTGTCTATTTCTACGTAAAATTTGTTTTCCTAGACGCAATAAAAAATAATATAACCGCAGTAATTAGTACTAAAATTAAAATCATTAGATAAGACGTTAGTATAACTCGTACTAGAAAATTAGCAAATCCAATGATAACGAGTTGAAGTTAATGTCAAGTTAAAGAAATCTTCATACATTTTTTTATTATAAAAATCAAGCAAAGCGGATTAAATTACACGTAATTACAAAATCATAAAATTGCTTTAAAATATTTAATGTAGTATGATACTTAAAACTCGAATAAATAATTAATTTTAAGAGAATATTTAACATTTTATAACATATTACATAAAGTTTTGTTGCAATTTGATGTCTTTTCTTTTCGTCATCATATTTTTTATGTTTTTTTACCATAACTTAATTCTCTAGTATGTTATATTACAAAATATTAAATGTGACTAAATTTTAACATGAAGTGAAATGTCATTTTTTACATTAAAGCAAACGGACCTTCAAAAGTTCGTAACGGAGATGCATTAACACTCTTTAAAAATCATTTTTTTTCAGACTGAATACATCTTTTCATTTTAATAATTTCGTCAATACCTTTATAATTATTTAATCTTATAGCCAGTTACTTCAAATATGCCCTTTGATTCAAAGGATAGTTATGTATGTTTTAACTTTTTTTTTTATTTCCCGCATGACGTATGGCGGATGTCATGCGCTTAAATATGAAACGGTCGTACATCATTTTTAGTAGTCAACACCGTGACAAATGAGTGAAAAATTGATCAATTTATTGATATGAAGCTGAAATTGATCTCTGGCAACTTATGCCTCCTTTTTAATCTATGGTCAGTTACGATAATCGAGTATAATTTATTTAAAGTATTTTTTATCTGTCGAATGGAGATAAGACTAACAGCTATCGATAAGTTAGGATAGTCCCTAAATCTGCGATCGATATGGTGCGTTATCTGTAGATTGCGCGGCCACACGGCCAACGAACCCCGAATCTGCGAGTTCAACGGCATTTCTCTAGCCAGCCAGTTACACTGGCCCGTTGCTGTTCATGCAATTCGCGAATACTCTGACACGATTTGAATTTCGAATCGTTTTATCATATTCTTATTGGCCAGGAACATTCGATATAAATCGAATACATTTCAAAAGTATCGGATATTTACATTAGCTGTTGCTATCCGGTGTCAAAAGTTAATTTAAATATTACTTCAATACTAAAATTATATTCGTACATATTTAATTAATATTAAAAAGAGTTAATTGATATTCAAATATATTTTAATATTAATACTAATATAATACTTAATATTAATATTAGAACTAATATTTGAAATTATTATTCGTCGCTTAATTGAAAATTTTGCGTATAATTTTTAACGAAACTAGACCGAAATCGTCCTGGAATGAACTATATTCTAGTTCCTTTATGTCACCGGGCGTACATAATAGGGTCGCTAAGTTCAAACGAAGTTCATAGTTCGTTGGACGCTCTTTATATTTCAACTAATGTAACCTATTTTTAACATTAATAATTAAAATATATTTAATTTCATTACTAACATTTTAATAATTGAGTATAGTTAATTTTGTTATAATTCAGTATTTATTACTTAGTCATCATTGAGTCAAAGGGTCATACAAAGTTCAAACATAAGGTTCATAGTTCATTGGACACCTCTTGTGATGTGACGCCAAACATTTTTGAAATTATAATTCCTTATTTCCTTTCAAATTTCTCGGAGAATACGAGAAAGAAGAAAAAAATATTTTTTTAATTTTCCTGTTTTTAACACTCTTGCGTTTGAATATGCGGTTAAATTAATTTTTTCTTGTAATTACGATCTACAGGAAATATAATAATACAATTATAGAAAACTGTTCAAAGGTTCGTTGAACTCCTTCGCGATCCGAATATGTGACACATTATTGCCTCTCCTGATCTTGTATGACTTTTGAGATTAGATTTCGATATTAGTGTAAAATTTAAACATTTCCTTACATTTATATTGTAAAAGGGTACAATATCTTACTAATGTTATAAATGTGAAAGTTTAGATGGATGGATGTATGTTAGAGTTTGTAGCCTAAACTGTTGAAGGGATCTCGATGTAATTTGGCATAGATGTAGAGGATAGCCTGGAAGGACACATAGGCTTGCTTCTGCTTTTTTAATTCCACGCGGATGGAGTCGCGGGCAAAAGCTAGTTAAACCATAAATATATTTTAGATCCATTCAATGTGTGTTCATTACTTCTTAACTATTAACCGAATATAAAATTTACGTTTTTTTATTTGAATTTAGGAATTGAAACCGTTACGTGGAAACGTTTTTTCGACAGCTGTTATTCTAATTGAATTCTAGGTTAAAGTAAATATTTACAGATTAGAAAATGTAACATATCTCCTGCAAAGATTCAACGACTTTTGAACTAGATATCTACATTAGACATCTGAGTTTAGGCTACATATATAATTAGACCACTACCAATTAATTGTAAACTTAGACATTTCAGTTTTAACACTAAAAAGTCACTAAAAATGCTTGGTATAAAAGTTCACAATTGATCGGTGACATACATCTATATAGTATCTCGGTGACCTGGTAATTTGACTAGTTTTGCTCTACTGAACGTAGCATCTTTATTCATAACTTCAACGCTTAGCAACTTTAGGTCTTCTCTGTGTAGAATATAAAAGCATTTCTAGAGAAAATTCCAGAGAGGATTTACCGGACACTGCACTTTTGCGTTTTTTTAATCAAAGTATAAGTTTTTCTTACTGGCCATTTATTTTAGTCGTTTTCAGACATGACGTTGACGTTAGAATCTCGCCTTTAACCTAATTCGCTTAGTAGGAGTTTATCAGTTGTGGCTATGGTGCAAATATTTATTTAAAAAATCTAAACGTTTTCAACATACAAATCATTTTTTGACACGACATTTCACGACATGACATTTTTTCATGTTGTTAATTATGGTCAAAATAACTCTAAACAATGTATTGTTGATGTTTATTAAAGTAATTTGAGTAACTTGCTTTACTGCAGCAATAATATTTTTGATTGTTCGACAGTTTTAATGAATTTATGTAAAAATGATTGTGCAATTACAATTTGAGCGAACGTGATTGAGGTCGTTGACTTATTGCGATAATATTCACCGCTGACTCATCTGTTAGTTAAAAATTAAGCAAGTAATATGATAGTATTGGGTACGATGACGCTTGCGTATGACATCCAGCACAGCGGTTCTTGCAGAGTTAACGTATCTAGGTATACAGGTGGGTGTGACATCACCGCCCTAAATAATTATGATTTTATTACATTTATTTATAGTTAGATCATAACAAAATCTATAAATGGAAAAGGAGAATATGACAAATTTATAAACGATGTTACTATGCCTAGCGACGTGAAATTTGATATACGATGCTCAAATAATTATTATTAATATACTTCGCTTGTATCAATATCAGTGGAACTGGCATATAAAAGCATAAAAGCTTTGATATGAGTTCGTTGTTTTATAAGGCTTTTCAATTATTACTTTAGAATATAAAGACCGTAACCAGTAAATTGTAGGCGTGGATTAAAAACAAATATGGTAGAGCTAACAGTGGTAGAGCCCGCTTTAACATCTTAGCACGAATGGGTCGGCTCGCCCGGTGCAATACCACGACCACACAGAAGACAGGCGTGAAGTGGAAGCAATTCCGCGTTTCGTCTGATGAGTGTGGTGCCGGAGGCCCAATTTTAGTCCATTTCTTGTTCCACCCATTTCTCATAAGGAAAGGATTGGATGGGAAAGTGGATTTGACGGTGGAGGAGACGCATAGGAAGGCGAAATAATCCTCTTTATGTGCGTCTCCTCCTCCGTCGATTTAGGGTAGGCAACGCATCTACAATTGCGGATGTCCATGGGCAGCGGTTGCTTCGCCATTTCGGCGGATTTAGGTGGCCGCTTGCTCGTTTGCCGCCTTATAATATAAAAAAAAAAATATTTCGTTACAGGAGGTCTAAGAAAAACAAAAATATATCTGTCCCTCGACATTCGGGGTTAAGTGTAGCCGACAAGATCTTCCAAATTGTTCTAAGTATTTTCCAATTTCATTCAAAGACATTCCACAACAATAGTATTTAAGGAAGTAAAGTTATCATCATCACAAACTATCTTAAAAATTGTTACTCTACAATTATGCGGGACTTCTCAAGGTTCTGCCTGCATATAGCACATCTTTATAAATTCCATTAGTCTGCATTAGCATGCTTGCGCTCTGATTCAATAGTTGCATCGGAAGCGTAACATCCGTTTACTTTACGACAATCTAACTGGATTGTGATTAGAGTGCGTAATACGTCACGGTTCCAGGTTAAGGTGACTGATAACGAACATCATTTTTAAACGTAATTATAACCAACTTACGGATGAGTTTAAAAGGTATGGGCCGAATACTGAAACGTCATTTAAATATGTACCAGCGTTGTAAATGATAAGGTCACGTTTAAACTCCAAATTCCTTACGAATTTAACGTCTATTAGATTGTAAGCGGCGCTCACGACGCGAGTTGTTTAATATTCGTTTCAGTGTTTGGCCGTATAAAGTCCCTGAACTATAAAAATTCATTACATAGTTTAGTTTGTTATAGGTTCAGTTTTTTCTGGATAGTGACAATTTGTAGATTATGATAAAAGAATTAATTAAAGGGACAAGTTCAAGAGGTTAGTTGAATTCTTTCAGTTCGTTCATATAAAATATTTTTCATTATTATTCTATAATTTTTTACGGATATAGGTACTGTTTTATCTTTACGTAGTTTATTTTTAAACGAGAGCATTTTTGTCACAAGAAAAGCGGCCAATATTTTTAATGTAGTCAAACTATTAATGTGTATTTTCTTTTAAAAATAAAATAAAAAAAATTTCAAGTGTGTTGTCGAGTTACAAAGTTCTTTATCACCGATAAAAGTCGTATTTAAATATTTAATCGTACTTCTTTTTTCCATAAAAGAATAGAACGATGGTTTACTATTCCTTAATGCCTTTCTATTTTAGGTGTATGAAAAATGTTTGATGATCGGTTTTAACTTTCATGAGTCATTATAAACTTCTTTATATGATACGGGTGATGAAGACTCAGCACGTGGTCCCGAATCGATAGTTCGTTAGCCCAAGGGGTGCGGGGGAGGGTAGGCGGTAGTCCGGAGGCAGGGGGGGTTCGGAGCGTGTGACGTCACTCGCGTCTCGCCCGCAAGGTCGCCGCCTCTGCTAGGTTATTTACACCTAACCCTCCAATATCTCGGGAATTCGTGCGATTTCCTATGTTTTTATATAGTTCATGACCTTTTTTAAAAATCACTTCTATAAAATTCTAAAGTTATTCTGTTCTTAATCGCATTTTTTAACTGTTTGATAAAAAATTTTAACGATCAATTATTTACATTTAATAAAAGCTGTAATTCAGTTGCCAGTATTAATTGAAAGAAAGTTTTTTCAATTTACATTCTTTTAGATCGTTCGTATAAGATTTATTAACGTCATCAATTTGGCTTTATGTTTAAAAACCGAAAATAGGTAGAACATTGTTAGTGGTAAATTTATTACGTATTTTTATTAGAGCCAAAAGAAGTCGACGTAAAAATATGCACAGATTACCTCATTTCTGCATATCGTGTGAATGCGACCTCGCTGTAAGGTCAATTGGCCAGGGTGAGCACGTGTGACTACGGACCGATGACCTATAAAACTTTTTACTTTTTAAAATTTTAAAAGTTTTTTAATTTTAAAATTGGAACGCATCTAGATTTACGACCCTAACAACGAGCAGTTAAGAAAGGAGCGATCGTTATTTATTTTGTTTCTTGTTTTTTTTTATCGAGTGATTTGTAATTAAATTAAAATGCAATAAAATTTAATTGAAACGTAATTATAATTGTATAACCATAAGATAGCGTTCCATGAATAATGAAACGGAAAAATGCGCCGGCCGACGTTATGCGGTTGTCAACATTCATTTTCCGGGGTCATTGAACTATTAACAAAAATCGTACTTAGGCACTTAAACTGCATCACGTTAACAACAATAATAACATATATAAGACAATTCAAAAACGAAAAAAAAATTGCTAAAGTAATGCAGGCAACAAAAGCGCCGAAGAATCCACATTCAAACTAGAGTTCAACAGCATTTCACCGAAATCTACTTTGTTTGGGTCCCGGGGTCAACGAACTGCTGTGACGCCCGCGCGTCTGTGTGCGCGCGCCGCTACGTCCATACGCAACACCGCCACACGCACACATCGATATCTTGCCTTGTACTTGGTGCGGACTATGCTGGGCAAATTGATTCCTTTCTTGTAGGCGTAGTTTTATAGATATTTAATACTAAAAATACGAAATCGACTATTTTAAATGTACTTTTTAATACACAACAATTATTTTTTCTTAATATTCAATATTCGCAAAATTATTTTTAACCATCATATTCCACATCAAGCCGGGGCGACTGAACTATCACTATGAGCTAAGTTGATTATTCGGTCCGAATGAAAAAATATATAATTTTTTCGTGAGCCCGACCGAAGATTCGTCAATGCGTCAGTCACGATCGGACCGCTCAGGCGTCAACATCTCAAGACGGCCAGTCCTCGACGCGTACCCGAGTTGTGCACAACCCATAGTACAAAAATTAACGTACAAATTTTTTTGTTCTTACAGTAGTGAGGTGATCGGATCAGTTGGTTTATTTACTGAAAACAGTGACAGTGCCTTGTACAGTGCGACAGTGAACGGGATGTTTCTATCTGGAACGTGGTGATAAACGACTTATAAATCTAAATTTAATGCATTAGCGCTCAACGTAAATTTAACGAAAAAGAAAAATTGGTTTTAGATAATTGAGCGCAGTTCAGTTAGCTAAAATCGCTTTTTTAAAAAAATATCGCAAATCTAATTGGCATTAATATCTCCTATTAATAATTAAATAAAATCAAGTAAATCCTTCTCTCTGCTTTGGTTTTCTTTTTACAGATTGTTTTTTCGCTTTGTGACAAAAAGTATACGGGAACAAGTGAATTAAATCAATAATTTGTTTGAAAATTTCGAAAAAAAAACAGTGCCTTAAATAGATTTTAAGAGGAAAAAGGGACAACAAAACAAAATCACGGAGACAAAATGCCAAGGAACTTGTTGCTGTTCAAAAAGTTAATTCCTGAAATAAATTTCGCGAAAAGAAATCTCACATCACCTCTCGGCCTCAATATATTTATCAGTTAATAAAAAAACAACAACAACTGGTGCTTAAATTCAACAAAGTTGACGAAAAAGTCCGGAGTGCCATAAAATTTTTTCGAAAAATTCTTATGGTGTCAAAACATAGAATATAATTTGCCTTAACCCCGACAAAGTCGAAAGAAACAAATTTTTACAAAAAGTTTAAAGAGAAAAACAATAAACCAAACAGTGATAGTAGTAATAGCAATGCGAATTCAATTCGCACAGACATCAGAAAATCATTTGTCAAAAATAACTTAAGAACAGAAGAAAAATTTCGGCAAGAAATCCTTACTTTGAAATGATGAACAACAACCAGTTCCACGAGTTGTTCGGGTCTCAGTGGCCACCTGACCAGCACGGTGGCCACTCGTCTGCTTCGACGATGCTGCACCAGCAGTCGCAGTTACCTCAAGTGCAGTTGAAGAGGGAACCTCATCCGGATGTACCGGGTATGCACAACCAAATGGGAATGGATATATCAGGATCAGTAGCGGACAGCACTTCACCTCCTCCCGGCAATAGCGAGGGAATGTTTGGATCTTCCATATCTGGCATGTTCATGGACAAGAAAGCTGCTAACTCCATTAGAGGTAATTAGATTTTTTCCTTTTATCAGTCTCTGGCGTTCTTTGACCATGGAATGCTTGGGGTGTTATTTCAAAATAGCGATGTTTTAATTTAGAAAAGAAAATGCTTCCTTCCTGTTACGTTTGACTTGCTATTACGTAATAAACTAGATTGCATAATTTTATCTGACACGTGGTGTGTATTGTTGTGCAAAAGAGGGATGACCAGAGGTAGAAATTCCAGATTTGATCAGATATTATGTATTATGTGCTAGAGGTAAGATAATCATCAATCGATTAGCTTACAAAATCTTCTTGTAATTGGTTTATAAATGGACAATTCAACTATATTGACGTATGCAGGTATAAGAAGTCGAACTACGAGTACTTATTGACCTTTTATCTATATACAAATACTAATATCATGTTTGTCTGTCTGCTGATATACGTCTATTGGTTTACAATACAAACATATGCAGTAGCTGTTTTAATCATTAAAAGTCGGATATGTTTGCATTACCTTATCGGAATTTAAAAATGTATTAAAGTCGGTAATGTAAAGTAAAGCTGTAGTGCCTCTGATGATTAAAGCCGGTAAAGAGTAAAATCCGGTGAAAATATAATCTCTTAAATAATTGAAACAAACTTTAAGTATTATGTTAGAATTTTAAATGTATTTTCGGTGTATATGCAGAAAGTATCGAGCTTCATCGGCGTTAGGTGATAGTGTTTTAATTTTACGTTAGCCAAACACGTACTGCAGTTTGCAGTCGTCACAAAAATGCAGTCGGTTGAACCAGTCGGTACTGACTGCTCTATTGGATTTGAGATGATAGAAGCGTTAGTCGAAAGATTTTTTTGACGTAATCACATGTCCACATATTGAGTGTACTCTGGTTATGACAGTTGTCGAGTCAAAGATGTCTTGTTGGTAATTGGAAACTGTCAGTGCTGGTAGATTGCGAATTTAAGGTTAAAGGCATTAAGTCATTTAAATTACAGAAATAACGAACTGTTACATAAATAAATGATAATCGATAAATAAATAATTTCTATAGATCAAGGAAATAACATAACTTATGCATAAGATACCTTTGAAAGAATTGTCCAAAGTGTGCTGACGTAATATTTTATTCTTTTAAATTGTTGCTCTATGACCTACTTACTCTAAATATATAGTAGACACTGCCCTCTATAAATGGACTGGCTAACCGTGGCATTTTGTGCCAATTTGATTATCATCATTTTGGCACTGATTGTTGCGGTTGATAGCGGTGGTGAGGATCCAAACTAGTAATAGAGATAAAATTGATTGTCAGGAACATCAACTGGCGCGTTTAGGTCAATACGAAGCAAAAGCAGTCATATCCAAGCAATGGCCTATCCATTTATAGGGATCAGTGATAGTGGATAAATTTTTGTTTTAAATTTAAAAATAGAGCGTGAAACGTTCCATTCTCAAAAAGTAATTCAATAATCGTTAGTTTGCAATTAAAAAGCTAAATATGTGGCAGTTACCTTGTGCGATATTTGTCGATAGTGATTTACGTGTGTACATAAGTGTTTATGCGTCATTTGTGCCGAAAACCTAGCGTCGTTATTTACAATTTGCATTATCTGCAACGTTCCCAATTGCATTTGAATGTTTGTGCCCTACTAAATAAAGTTCCACTAATAGTTTGGTTTTTTCTTTGTTCGGAATGCGTGTTAATTGTCCCCAAAATTTGGGTTAACATAACATTCCATGCGTTTGTTCGCAATCGAGTTGCGTTATCGTAAATTGCACTTTAAGTTTCATGTTGGAAAATTTAAAATCGGATAACTGGAAAATTCATTCTTTCTACTGCGTAAATTCTACGTTTGATTCGAATGGAACGTGGGAAATATCACATACAGAACACGAGTTACAATTGAAAAGAAATCTTATCACTTTTACTTTAAGATCTAATTTTGTTTGTTTGCTACGTGGTGTTGTTACGTTTTGATTGCAGGGGTGTGTTGCACGTGTTTTCGGTCGGGGTTAATGCACTTGACACACTTTGACTTGTTACTTAATTGTTTTACAGGAGCTCGTTCCGAGTTCGTTTTCATCTTTCGATCGATTACCCTTTCAGCGGTGCGTGGTTTTTAAATATTAATCAACGGCACAAAACCTTTTAAAATTGCCGCGTTTAAAAATAGTTTGTTTTAGTTTTACGATAGCTTTTAGTGAAGTGCCGTTGTTAGTAAACTTTTTTCACACTAAATTTACACTAAGGAGGCTGATGCTGCTTTCCCTTAGTGTTAACTTAATATACATGAGTGCAGTAGATAGCCGAATCGACGTGCTTCTGTCATCAAACAATTCCAGTGGCACGTAAATTACTGGAACTTGACAGAATGAGTTTATGCTTTATCCTTCAAAATAAGGGTAAATTGCTTAATTCGCCAGTTCAAGGTTGTTCACAGTTAATTCAATGATACGTCGACCTCTGTGAATCATTTATTTACAGAAATAGTGTTAGAGATGTGTCAAGTTAATGTTGCAAAGGATTCAACATGGCTACCTGATTTCATTTATGTTAAAAAAAAAATTATTGATTTTAAATTAAACAATGGATTAATAAAACATTCCGTTTGGAAAAAACTGTGTAAGAATTAAGAAATAAAGAGACTCAAAGAATACGACGTAAATAAATATGTATACTTAGATGCATGCATAAACTAAACGGCCTGTCATTTTCCAGCCAGCCAAGATATTTAAAATGCCAGAAGCTTTAAAAAAGGCAAACGTCATAGTTAATGCACCCAAGTGTTTGAACGCATCATTACAATTCATTATGTGTGATAAATATCTTTTAGCTGTATAAAATACTTGAACAATAGCCGTTTAAAAATTCAAAAACCAAACGCGCTACGCCCACCGCGAGGTCGTTGACCGGTGACGTCACGTCGACGTCACGAGTAGCTGTCACTTTTATTTTAGGGCGCGTTCCAAATTAACTGACGTATGACGTTTAGCTTAGTTCTGCAGCTACTGTTTCCGCTTTCTCTACCGTGAAGATAAATTGTTGGTTTCGTTTTTAAGTTCAAATAAGATTAATAATTGCGAGTTTTGTATATTATCTATTATTTTTATAGTACAGAGATTTGATAAAAAATGCTCTAAAATTAAGAATAAAAGAAAATTTTATTTTTTTACGTTCATTCCAACTAAACATCTAATATTACACGATAAAAGCGTGGCAAAATATTAAACACTAGCTTTCGCCCGCGACTCCGTACGCGTGGAATTAAAAAAAAAACAAAAGTTAGTAGTCTATGTGTTCTTCCAGACTATCATCTACATCTCTGCCAAATTTCATCGAGATCCGTTCAGCCGTTTAGGCCATAAACTCTAACAAACATCCATCCATCTTAACTTTCGCATTTACAATATTAAGTAAGAAGTAAGATAATTATATATCTCACGCGACCAGAGCCGAGGTATAAAAATAAATATAATTATTGTTGTTTATTGTGACCGGTACAAAAGTAGTCAATAAACTTTACATTTAATAAGGTAAATAGTTGTGTGAACATATGATTGCGTCGTAAGGGTTGTTGCTCCGGTGCGATAAAAACTCATTCTATTTTTGAATTTCCCTGTCCTGACGGTTATACATTATTCATTTGTTTATTTCCTTATACGCATACTCAGTAATTTTGGAATTATTTTCATGTATTTCCCACGTTCTAGAATATTATAAGACCAAGTTCAAGAACGACAACAGTTGCATGAATTATTAACGCACCTATTGCCTGTCCGATTTGATGACAAACTGCGAAAGTAGGCATTGTCTATTCATTTCGCGCCTACTATAGTAAACCTATGGCTTAGTTAGAATGGTTGAACATCTGTTTAATTTAAAAAGGACGATATGTAGGTTAGTAATGTTTACACATAAATATTTTAACCGGCTTTAAAAAATCTCTAACCTCAAATATGACATTTTAGTTCTACTTTCAATTAAAATTTTACTTTAATGTACAAGAATTTCGGTGAGTTTTCTTATTACACAAAATCGTTATCTAGGAGGTCGTTGACCTTGTGACGTCATAGTATGTCACCTAAACTACAGTTTCAATATTACGTAGCGCATTCGAATCCGTGATGCAATAACTTTTAGGTGAATTTTAGGTCATTGCCATTCCAAATTTGTTCCATGAAGTACATTTTAAAGTAGGAAATAATTAAATTTAGTAATAATAAAATACAAAATGATTACTTAACGTTTCATAATTAAATTAACTGAAAATATACGCTATTAATAAAATAATAAAAACCTTTAAAACTGTAAATTTAATTATTTTCTAGCGTGTAATACCATTTCAATAAAATCTAAAACATTTTTATTTGATTAGGACATAAACTTAAATCCTAGCCAAGCTAACCAGCGAACGCAACCCATATCTACAAGTAGCTATTCTGGTATGAGACTTGTCAATGATAAAGCAAAAATAAATATATTTCATAGCAATAATACTGGTCTTTAAGATAAAAAGAAAATTTCACACAATAGACGTAAATCCCTACAATAAAAATAGTAAGAATTGTAGAGGGTTCGACGACCACATTGCATTACGTCAGCTGATTTGAAGCCAAAACTAAAATTAAACCTGGAGGGAACTCTGTAAACATCATTATTAAATACTTGAGTCGAAATAAAACTTTATATACTAACAAATAAATAACTGCAACAAAAGCTGTTCTTCGCTAAATATAGACATTATTAATCGTTAAGTTGCGACTATTAAGTACTAAGATATGGTATAGCTCGGGTCATCCTTTCTGGAGTGACTTTTTAATCTAGTTTTCGCTTACGAAGGCATTTAAGCGCCAATAGCATTATGGTTTGGACTACCGAACTTGCGGTTGAGAGTTCGAATCCCGTCATTTGACTTTTGTCTTGAACCATGTTCTAGAACAAGGCTATAGCTTAGTTGGAATGGTTAAAGGAAATATTAGTAAATTAACAAAAATCTGCTAATATTTGTTTATTGTATATAAGCTTACCTTCCATAAAAATACTGTCAAAATTGGTCCAATGACATCAGAGATTAACTGGAACAAATGTGTATTGGCTTACAGTCAAACGAAATTTGTTTTTTTATCTTACCCTACCGACATTACAATTTTATTAATTCATATTAGCATAGAACTTGAGACACATATGAGATATGTTACGACGAACAAGTTATGTTAAATAAGTCATTTAATGCAATGACCAATTGCGATATTCATTATAACCGGCAAAAGTTACTTACTACTAAGTTATTTTTAGGTTCTCACCAACCTTTTTATAATCTGCCGTCCACCATTGAATGTCCATATTTGA
>LD688989.1:2750550-2776454 GCA_003118335.3 Papilio memnon
ACAATCTGCTACCAATACTCATATAAAACTTCTATACCTTAGATTATGAAACGGTTTCTAATCTTACTAATATTATAAATGCGAAAGTTTAGATGGATGGATGTTTGTAGCCTAAACTGCTGAACGAATCTCGATGAAATTTGGCATAGATGTAGATAATAGGCCGTAAGATCACATAGGATAATTGCTTTTGTTTTTGTTAATTCCACACGGACTAAGTCGCGAGCGCAAGCTTACTCATAGTTACTTATAATTCCTATAAAATAAAAGCTTTGAGTACAAAATAAAACAACAAGTCAAGTGATTTGGAAAACTCGCATATTTTTTTTAATAATTTTAAGTTTGATTTTATAAGATAAATAATTTTATAATAATAGTTTTCTGGAACATTCATAAATTGTTCAGTTGGCAACTTATGTCCGTTGCCAAACTGCTGACAATGTAATTTCGCCACTGGCAACCCGCAGTCATCAAAACAAACGCTATTGTTACGTAACTGAGGTTTTAAATCCATTGTTTTAAATCTTTTGAAATGGGATGGTGCCTAATTAGTTACACTTTTTAATTCATTGTTCAATCTACCCATGTTCCCATTGAAAGTACAACTATAATTACAATTGTTTAATTTAGTTGAACAGTTTGTAGACAACGGAATTAAATATACGTGAATCGCAAATTTTAAGTGCAAACTAGGCATTAAGAAGGTAAGTACTAAAGATTTTGATAAATAGAACCTATATCGTCATATAGGAGAATGGTTTTATCTACCTACTAGCTGTTCCCTTGCGGCTTCATCCGCGTGAAATTATAAAAACCCTTATTATATTGTTTACATTTGTCAAATTCTCAATTGCAACTGTCAAAAAGACGTGACGTGATGACAAACCATGGCAATCTTTCTTCCTTGATGTTCGCAGCTCGTAGCTTATGGTCTCATTCCCACATTAGCGTTTTTATCCAAAATATTTACCCCCTAAGTTTAATGGCGTGAAAATATATAGCCTAAAGCGTGACGTAAGTGTAGGGCTTTTTATTAAAAAAAGAATTATTCAAAAATATGCTGTGATTGCTGACATCTTAGGCAACAAAGAAGTGTGTGTTTACGCTTTATTATATTGGTATAGATATCAAGTTAAGAGACTATATAAAATTTTCATAAATCAAAACATTCGTAGGTAGTTTGAAACGCTCCATGAAAAGTCAGAGAATAGAAATTGAATGTGAAAAGTGACCGTTCTTCGATCACATTATTCCAGTTATAAACGCCACAAATATTCTATTACCAGCTGTTGCTCGCGTCTTTGTCCCCGTGAAATTAAAAAAAAAATAAAATTAACATTATTTTATTTTAATTGTGTAATTGCTAATGGTGTAATTTTTTTTTAAATCGGCCCAGTAGTTTTTGAGTTATTTCAATATAAAATACAAATCTTTCCTCTTTATATTACTAGTGTAGAAGTATAGATTACACATATTGTAGTTTCACAATATTTACTAGTATTTAAGATTCGATGACGATGGTAGGCAGTGAATTTGATGTCACACGTGTCGGTGGCATTAACTTTATTGTATACACTATTAAGCCCTAATTGCATCTTAATGGTCTGCTAATACGACAAAGGTATAAAGATAATTTGTCTATTAAATAGCCATTTTTCTTCACTGTATTTTTCTATTATAAAGGATGGATTCATAGTGATTTTAATATTTACCGTGTGTATTACCAAAAGATTCTTACATAATTAAAATTATACGAAATAACGAAAGGGCAGTGGTATTTTCGTATGCATTTTTTAATGTTTATTATTTTCGTGTAGTATTTTATGTTGTGATTTTTTTGGACAATATTTAAATAAAAACTTTTTGGACAGGATTTAGAACAAGACACATTGCGAGACCAAAAGCTGTTTGCTCAGCTATTTTGTTCAAGCACACAATAAAAAGGTTTGGAAAGAACAATTATTTAGTACCACCTGTTATCTTGTAGACACGAATATAAAGGTCATTTCAACTCTATGTCTATAAACATAAAGTAGATTCTTAAATAAATGGTTTAGTGAAGGTACATACTGAAACACCATAGCAACTCGGTGCATTTTATAACAGTTCTTATTTCACATACGAATTGTAAATTACTTGCGCAATAATAAGTACGAATTGCTTACATACATTTTATGGCAACTGTCAAAAATCTACAAGCTAATTAGAGTTTTATTCAACGGGTATAAAATGCAAAATGACTTGCGTAACACTTACAAACACATGAACGAAACCGACGCACACACGTAAAGACAGTCATCGGTCGCGCTCCGACCTTGCCTTAAGGTCAACGACCTGACAACCAAAATGACGTACAAATGTTATTTTTTAATTATTTAATAATTACAAGACTAACGATTATGAAAGCAATTATTTCTGTCCTATAATTTGATGTAAAATAAATAAAATCTTAATTTTAAAAATGGAACGAAATTTTAATATAAAAAAAGTTGTGACAGTTAAAACTAGACTAAGTCATGTAGTTTATTTGTTACTAACAAATTCAACACCAAGTTCATTTTCAGTTTATAAAAATCGTAATATAATTGGACAACTGTTTTATTTTATTTTCCCTGTTTATAAAATAACAAAATATGTAAAATTGAAAATATTTGTAATTATGTACTTATAAATATTATTTGTTTGTTTCAGCTCAAATCGAGATCATACCATGCAAGGTGTGTGGAGACAAGTCATCAGGGGTGCACTACGGGGTCATCACCTGCGAGGGATGCAAGGGCTTCTTCAGGAGGTCTCAGAGCACAGGTCGGCTTCATACAATAAGCTTTTTCTGTCCTTGCAATTAATTTTAAATTATCCAGCCAGTGTTTTTATTACACTGCTTTCGCAAAGGAATAACCATAATTAAGAAATATGATTGATTCAATATTAATTTTTAATTATCATACTATCTTACTTCTTACTAATATTATAAATGCCAAAGTTTAGTTGGATGGATGTTTGTTAGAGTTTGTAGCCTAAATGGCTAAACGGATCTAAATAAAATTTGGCATAGATGTAGAGGATAGTCTGGAAAAACACATAGGCTACTTGCTTCTGCTTTTTTTTCATTCCACGCCGACGGAGTCGCGGGCGAAAGCTAGTAATATTATAAATGCGAAAGTTTAGATGGATGGATGGATGTTTGTTAGAGTTTGTAGCCTAAACGGCTGAACAGATTTCGATGAAATTTGGTTTAGATGTAGAGGATAGGCTGGAAGAACACATAGGCTACTCACATTTTTTTATATCCACGCGGACGGAGTCGCGGGCGAAAGCTAGTTCTTCATAGAAAGTTATTAAATTAACATTGAAATATAAGCTAATACTATACCTGAAAGTGTCAACACAGCTTAAGGTTTATTAAAGCGTAAATTATCGAAAATATGGTAGTACGTTTAATATGAGGTTTTCTTGCACGATACCGAACTTTATTTTCATGTAAACTAAGGTTTGTTAAGATTATATATTGTACAGATTTCCTTTTACTTGATATATATAACATAATGTTACATAGAAATTAGCTACTTCTTATGTTAACTTAATACTTTTATTTTATCCTCAAAGAGAGATATCTTGCTTAAACTAACTCGTAATTCGCGCCTATCTCAAATCGTTTTCGACTCATATTTATTGCTTTGGAGATAATCTTTCTTCCTGGGCTTCTTATCTCGTCTTACTTGGCTGTTGTGAGATCTTGTTTTATCTATATTGTTAGTTGCTACAACAATTATTAACAAAATATCTGTAAATGTTTTGTGCATGTTTGTATTTGATACTGTAAAGTGTTATGGTTTATTAATAATTTTCATTTTCATTAGTAAATTATGAAATTAAATCGAATGAAAAGATTAATTTTGTTTACATATTACATAATCTATAGGGAAAGGAAATTTTCCCCCTAATATTAATCCCTTTGTAATGGTAGAAAGTAATCTTAAAATATTATTGCTGTTTTGGTTTTTTATTAACTTCTATTAGAAATATATTTGTATTTGTTTATTAACACAGTGCCTTCTTTCAGTGGTGAATTATCAGTGCCCTCGCAACAAGGCCTGCGTGGTCGACCGCGTAAACCGCAACCGCTGCCAATACTGCCGCTTGCAGAAGTGCCTCAAACTCGGCATGAGTCGTGATGGTATGTACACTTGTTTATTTTGTCGGGTTATAACAACTGCGGTTATAATGGGAAATGATGGTAATCAGCACAATCAATTATGTAAGGATGATAGTATGATATATTACTACACTGCCTTCTTGATAGATTTGTTCCCATATTATTTAACAGAGGTTTTATAGGTGAAGCTCTCTAGAGAGGATGTTTAAAGTTGACTAGCTGTTCCTGTGCGGCATCATCCGCATGAAATTATCTAATTTTATTGTTTACATTTGTCAATTATCAATTGCAAATGTCAAAATGGCATGACATGATGACAAAGCATTGCAATCTTGCTTCCTTGATGTTGGCAGAAACTTATGGTCTCTTTCCCACATTAGAGATTTTATCCCAAATGTTTACCCCTTAAGTTTGATAGCGTGAAAATATATAGCATAAAGCATGACGTAAGTGTAGGGCTTTTTATTAAAAAAAGAATTATTCAAAAATATGTTGTAATTGTTGACATCTTAGGCAACAAAGAAGTGTGTGTTTACGCTTTATTATATTAGTATAGAATTCAAACATTAAATCTATTGCATATTTCTCTATCTATATTTAAAGGTCTTTCAGTTCTTTTAGCGAGAAGGCAAAATAAAGTATATGCCCATGTTTTTAATGTAGAGGTTTTTTCTGTAATTTCATTTTTATTCTGCTCATAAATCATAACTCCTTGTTACAAATTATAACGGAAAAAGTTCTAATATGATAATCGTTCGGAAACTAAAACACGATATTTATATTACGATCGATTCCTGATCGATCTTTCATCGTTCGGATCGGAAATTGTAAGATCGTGATACAAAATTACGTAAACACGTGGCATGAGGAAGCGAATGCGGGGTCGGCGACACCTTATCACTGCTTGATAACGCAATGTTGTTCTTATACAATCAGGTCCGCTGTGGTCCAAGTGATAAACTACACGCGGAAAATTGTTACGTCGCTTATTGTTGTGTTTCTCCGGTCTCGTGATTGGACCAACTCCTTGTATTGACCGTTTTATCAATGTGGGTTATATATTTTTTCCTTACACGATTGCTTGATTAGTCATGCAAGTATATCGAATTCTTGATTTACGATGACATTTTTAAGTTGTTTATAAATATTTATAACTTATATTGTTATAATGATAGGTTTAACACTTCGCCTTACTTTGACTAACTTAGAATTATTGAGCCAATTTAAATATATTCCCATCTATGCTATATTTTTGTATATATTGAAATAACTTAAAAACTACTGGATCGATTTTATAAATTATTTTATCATTAAAAGGCTACGTTATCAGAGAATAATATAGGTTAAATTTTTTATTTTTTTTATTTTACGTGGACGAAGTCACGAGCAATATCTAGTAATCAATAAGAATTAACTAATTGACAAGAAATTTAATAGCTTGATGAACGAATATTTAAAATAGATATTAATACAAGTATCATTATATCTCGTTGACTGACACTAAAATAATAAAACTTTTTTCTGTAACATACATAAATGGCTCCTACGTAGACTATCGTAAGCCACAATTTTGCAATTTACATCTTGTGTTGATTTTAAAATTACCTTGATAAATACTAATATCCTTTTAAAGAAAGTAACATTAGAAAGAAGAAGAACTGAAGAATTTAGTTTTTTATTCATGTTTTATTCATCAAAATTACTCTTAATAATGCTAAAAGTTTAGTCTTGCAAAATTTGAGTTCCAAACATACGATAGTTTACGTGGGAGCCGAAGATATTTAAATCAAACTTTACTAGCAACTATAAATAAGTCTTATTGATAGGAAGACACATAAAAGGAGGAACTTCTCACATACATCTTACGTGTCCATATTGCTTGTATTACAAAACAAATGTTAATCGATAAATGTCAGATGCTTACATCGTGGTGGGCGCGCCTTGCCTATATTGTTGGGACTGAAGTCGCATAGCGCGCCGTCGCCCGACCGTACGCGTTGCGCAACTGTATGTAATGGTAGTGATGTAATGACGATGCGTATCGATATCGATAACGACATATTGGCAATTTAATGCCGGAATTCCATTTATGACGCATATAACTTTGAGATCGGTAACGTAAATAAGGTATTTAATTGTGACTTTTATAAAGCAATTACAACTTGTATTATAAATAAATAATAATATATCAAGTCTTAACGGAAGAGATAATTATCTTGATTAATAAGAAGCTAATGACCTATTGATCATTTAAGTAAGAAATGTATTGTTAAGTATTTTATTAATTTTTAATAACCTTATTCGTAGCTGTGTTTTTCATTCATTTGGAATTTAGTTCAGTTTTTCATACTTGATTTTGCTTGCTACTATGTCGGCGCAGAGTTAAAAAAAATTTATTAGGTGTGATTTAATGGCAAAAGAGTTTTTAAAATCAGTCCGGCAGATTTTGGGTGTATTCCTAACATATAAAAATACCAATCTCTCGTTCTTTATAATATTAGTATAGAGATTATCTTCTTATCGTTATTTAAATGTTCAATATCGATATATCATAGCCATCACTAGTAATTGTGCAACAGTGCAGGCGTGAAGCGTAACATAATATACGTTTTTGTTGGCAACTGACAGACACGAATGCTATATCAAGTCATTATGTAACTAACTCGATCGAACCTGAAAATGTAAAAAAACGTACAATGTGACCCAATTTTAGTGACTGAGTGCCGCGGATTCCTTCACGAATATGGAGACACGTAATCGTTTTGTATTGATCATTATAACTTTGTTTCATTACGTGTACAGACTATCGGCCAAATGCTGAAACGAATCTTAAATACTTCGCTTCGTAAGTAGCTTACAAGATTGTAAGAGCGGCCGCACACCTTTGAGTAAACTATCGCACTGTGCGATTGTCCCTTGTTTCGCAGCCCATTCAACTGTTTAGTTGCACAACTGTTGCCTTGAGTAGTGTGCGCACCTCCATATAAGCAATCCATCATAAAGAATCAAAGCTAGACTAAACAGTTGAGCGACAGTTTAGTTTCAGGTGTGCGCACGCTCTCTATCATCTGATAGACATCAAAATTTGTAAGGAATTTTGAGTCGCGTGGACTTATCATTTAAGACGTTGTTAAACATTTAAATGGCGTTTCAGTATTCGGCCGTAGATACATGTATTTTATTAGCAACGCTGATGTAATATCTAATTCTATCTGGCTAGTAATTTCTTTACAAGTGTTACTCCGATACTAATGTAACTTAACTCGAGTTAGCGTACTCATTTTATAAAACTTGCAGATGTGTAACTTATTCTAGAATTTTTTATTTAAATTATTTATCACCAACTAAATATTGTAAACCATTGTACAGTATTTTTACATGTCCTACTTGGAGAGTTATAAAAGTTATAATACATATAATTTTTATGATAAAAGATTCTGTCAAAAGTTTCGACTTAACCTAAAAATGGAGTAAATAATGTTCCGAGTTCTGGGAGGCCCCATGTCACGAAAACAGCCGACTCATTGTCTAGACGTTAATGTTTTTCACAAAATATCGCCTTTGTACGAAAACCCATTAACTAGGACGTTAAACTGGAGGTTACTGTTCCAAAATGCGTACCAATAATAGCCACTCGTCGCGACCTCTCCTTTCAAACGATATACAAAGAAAAAGAGTTCCGCCTTAACTGGCAAATACTACGGGTCATCGAACTTTTCGTCAGACTTTTCATAGTCAAATAGAACCGAAAATTATACGCACACAAAAACAAAACGACAACGACTAATTAGTCGGCTAAATTAGACAAATTAGTACAGTCGAGTATAAATCTTGAAGGTATTAAACGTTTTAATTTAGTCGCGTTACCGGCCAACGGGATCGAGCCGCGTTACGTAGTAAGGCTGATACACGTCACATGTACGTACTACGTATACATACATACGTCAGAGTTACCAGAGTTCGTTGTTCCACTAGGCAGTGTGCCAACGGCCGCCGTGTCCCGCGCGCACACACACGAAGCTCGTACGTGTCCTCACGCACACCACAGCGGCTCGCTCGTATCGTACAATGCACACATTCGCAACCCCCTACAACATCGACGCATTTCGCACACATCATCCGTCGAACGTGTGTGCGTGAGGTATTGAGTAACAGTATGCTAGGTGTCATTGAGAGCGCAATGCATTGTGAAGATTACTTTACCGATTTTTACGTGTTGTGTTTTTTCGACGTGTGAATTTGCAGACGCTATGGGAACGGCAAGAAAAATTGATTCCCTCGTTACATCAGACGCGATCTTAGCGCTATCTAGTGGCGAATAGCATAAATGAGATATTTTATGGAGTTTCGTAAAAATGTTGAGCGATTCGGAGTTTATAATTTAAAAAGATATTACATAGTGTATGTATTGTATTTTTCTTTCTTTTCAGCGGTGAAATTCGGTCGTATGTCGAAGAAACAACGTGAGAAAGTGGAAGACGAGGTTCGGTTCCACCGTGCGCAGATGCGTGCGCAGACCGACGCCGCGCCTGATTCAGTGTACGACGCCCAGCAGCAGACCCCCAGCTCCAGCGATCAATTCCACGGTCACTATAACGGGTATGTCATATTATTTAATAAACTATAAAAAATATGTTGTTGTAACTTTTGGAAATATAAAATATTATTTTTGAAAGCAACATTATAGTTAATTAAAAAAATACGAGAAGTCTCGATTTTAAATCTCGCGAGATTTAAATGTAATATTTCTTTACGAATGGCAAATAAATTGCTAGTATTTTCATATAATATTAATGCAAATATAAATATTCTTAGAGAAGTTTTACAAAAAGTGACTACTGATTATAAAACGGGTACCGCAAGAAGCGATAGCATACAAGTGGAACAATGCGGTCTTTTTCTGCGCAGAAAAATCTCGGCTGTTTCTTTATCGGTAATCATTGCATTTTTCATACTCCGCCTGAGACCCGTTATATCATGGTAAAAGCGGAGACGGTTTCTCCGTCTACATAAAAGACCCTTACCGTTGCTAGCCCGTAATTCGCCGTAGACATTCGTGTCAGCGGTGCATCAGACATCATTACGGGAACGGTATACGCGCGTGACAGTGAATGACGCTTAACGGTAAATGTAAATAGCGCCACCTAGTATCGAATAGCGGTATCTCAATAGTACATGTAACTGCCAATAGATTGCGGTGTCGGCGGCTATAGTTATGTCAATTGTGGTGCATTAAATTTATTGATTTTAATTGACAGGTGCTTGTATTCAATGATAATACGATGAGATTTAATTTGTATAATGTGTTCGCTGTCAATGGGTTTTCATTCCTTTAAATATGTACTTAGGTCTGTTTTATCGATGTAGAGACATAGAGAGGATTTCATTATTTCTTATGACATAATTGCATATTTCCAGCTACCCTGGCTACAGTTCACCGTTGTCGTCCTACGGGTACAGCGGTGCGGGGCCGGCGCTCACCTCCAACATGAATATAGCGCCGCAACAACAACAACCGCAGCCCTACGACGTGTCCGCTGATTACGTCGACTCTACCACCACGTACGAGCCCAAACAGACCGGAGGATTCTTGGATACAGACTTCATTGGGGGACATGGTAAGTTGATAAAACAACATCCTGTATATTCTTAACTTAAGGCGTATATTGTATGATATTATTGCGTTAATTTAGCACCAATACCTGTGTTACAATAGGAACTAACATGTCTCATATTGAGATTTAGAGCCAAACATGTTCTGAATAAGTATTTTAATTTTACTAACTCAAAATTATCTAGGTTATTAGAGTCTAGGGTTTTTGATATTTGTTCGAATTTATGATTGATAATGTAAGGTTAAATATTTAATTCAATAAATGTTTATTAAAAATTGTCAATAGAAGAACAACAAAAAAGTTCGACAATCGTTCGACCGAGCGGCTCGACGTCGACCACAACCGTCACCACTCCAACAACATCCATGCGACAAACAACAATGAACGATATGAACCGAACTCGGATACAACAGGACTTCGATCGTTACGAACAAGACCGGATCCAATCTCCAGTATCCATCTCCTCAGGGGTGATCAACATAAAGCAGGAAATCAAACCTGAAACCTCTATGGCTGTTGACAACCTTGTTGCGAGCTACGTCGATTCAACAACTTTTCTACACAGTCCTACAAATATGAGACACAGCCCTATGGATATACAGAACACGGTTCTTGTCAGTGGTCAGAGTTCAGTATCTCTGACCAGTGAGGAACTAAGTCCGGATGATTTAACGTCTAGTAGTGGACACGGACGGTTAATGGATCCGTTAAACATGAATATGTCTGGAATGGGTATGGTGAACCCAAATGCGGTAACAAACCGACGACATCCAGGCTCCAGCCAGAGTGGATCGAGTGGAGATGATTTGCCTTGTAAGTGGTAGATGGATGTCGTTTACTTTTTGTTACGATTCTGTTCGTTGATATTGTTTATTTTTGTAGGCTATTTTTTTGTTGCTACTTTAAATGAAATATTTTTTTATAAAATGTTTAATATAGGAACATACACAAATGTGTTAATTCATTTTTACACTTTAAATTGCTTTTGAAAATGTACCTGGCTCTTGTTTAAACTAACATAACACTGCCTATAAGCCTGGAACAGAGAGACATTAAAGAATTATTTCTGTCATTTAGAAAAGTATTTTAAATCGAAGCCTACAGTATGTAATTATTAAAATACCTTAGGATTTTGATATTCGTCCATACGTCTTGACTTTGGTTGTACAATTAAAACTGGTATTGGTACAAAGGGCGTTGTGAGACAGCACGCGAACAAACAAGCTGAAATAATAAAGTAAATCATTACATTTTATCTGTCGGAGATCGGTACAAATTGCGTTATACCCTTAAATACGACATACTTCATCGTTATAAATAAAACGATTGGTGTGCTTACACCCTCGAACGAACAATCTGAGGCAATACATTTGGTCATGTCTTTCCCTTTATTGATTGGGCTAGTTAATTGTTCTGGTTTTATTCCCGTTTCGGATAAAACAAACCGAGACTCGGATTTTAGGTTTTATAATCTGTTAACAGTAAAACACTCACGCCAGCACGTCAGTAAGCAAGTCGTAAGGACAACGGCAGACAGAGGATCTATAGCCATATTATTTTAATTTGTTTGCTTCTCTCATTAATTTATATTATTTACTGTATCCATGAATTATATAAGCATATTTGACACTTTTAACTATCAATGTCAACGTAGTTTAGTTTTTTTATATTTTTTTTAGGCTTAGGTTTTTACCTTTTTTATTGTAATTGTCGCTATTTTACATATTATTTGCAGCTTACTGTTTATCACGTTATCATTGACACTTTTTTTTATTTTTTTGTAGTTTTAGAAAATGTTTTAATTTGTAAGAATCTCAATATATTGTATCTTTGATGTACAGTCGGGAAAATTCGCGGCGTTCCAATTACAGAAAATTTACCTTGATTAGATCACACACAAATTGTTTAAACGACTAGCTTTTAAGTTAGAATACCGCCAGATTCCCCGACTGTACCTTTCACTTATGTAACTGTATACTTGTTTATTTTATTTAGATACTTATGTGTGTTTGCAGCTGAAGGCGACATCAGCAAGGTGTTGGTGAAGAGCCTAGCCGAGGCGCACGCCAACACAAATCCCAAGCTCGAGTACATACACGAGATGTTCAGGAAACCACCAGACGTCTCCAAGTGAGTAACAAACATAATTGCTAGACCAAAATATAACTGTGTGTTTCAGAAATTAAATATGTAGATACTTTGTACTACACTGGCCATCCGTTGTAGTTTCGCACGGGATCAATGCTCGCGACTTCGTCCGCGTGAAATTAAAAAATAATAAAAAAATACGAGTATATAGCCCATTTTAGTCACTGATAACGTAGCTTTTGTCGTTGTAATCGGACCAGTAGTATCTGAGTTATTTCAATACATACAAAATATATTTTTTTCTTTTTATAACTCTTAACCTCTAAATCAGCATTTCTCTACTTTATTATACTCGTACATATGTACCTTCCTCTTGAATCGCTCTATCTATAAAACTGTATCAAAATTCATTTCATAGTTTTAAACATCTAAGCACACATAGGGACAGACAGCGGGAAGCGACTTTCTTTTTAAAGACATTTAAAACTAAACCAAATCGACGTCTTGTCCTGCAAATGTCGCTTACGCTTGAAGTTATAGACGGTGTTTTATACTCTACATTGATACATCTACTCATTAAACTAAAGAATAGCAAGCAACCAAATAAGAGCATTTTAGATAGTACATTATTTTTGTTTTCCGCAGGCTTTTATTCTACAACTCGATGACTTACGAGGAGATGTGGCTGGACTGCGCGGACAAGCTCACAGGCATGATACAGAACATCATCGAGTTCGCTAAACTTATACCCGGCTTCATGAAGCTCACTCAGGACGACCAGATACTGCTGCTCAAGTCCGGTACGATAGCAAATTAATATTTGAAGTTAATACAAAAGATTTAAAAAAAATTGTATTGCGGACAGTTAGAAGGAATAGCAGAAATCACATGTAACACATGAGTTGTGATGCCTGGTGGCTTAAAGATTCTTTGCATTATAAGGACAAAGTGGGAAATAAGTATTTTTTAAAAATAGAGTCGATAACAGTATCTTATGCAATAGATAATGGAAAAATGAATCAAAGAATTAAGTTTTAACTTTCTTATTCTAGGGTCGTTTGAACTGGCCATAGTGCGTCTGTCGCGGCTGATCGACGTCAACCGTGAGCAAGTGCTGTACGGAGATGTCGTGCTGCCAATACGAGAGTGCGTACACGCACGGTAAGTAACTGTTTTCTTTCATATTTATCAAATAATGTGCAATAGACGTGGACATATAAAATAAAAGCAACGAAAGATTGTCTACATATTACTAAAGAAAGAGCTTAATAATCCTGATAAATTAGTCTTTAAATTACAGTGTGTTATGTTCGCAGTGATCCTCGAGATATGGCGCTGGTTGTTGGCATCTTTGACGCGGCGAAGACAATCGCGCGACTCAAACTGACGGAGACAGAACTCGCGCTGTACCAGAGCCTTGTGCTACTCTGGCCAGGTGAGTATTGTATAGCGAACGTTTTTTATATTAAAATTAGCTTCCGCCCGTGACTCTGTTCGCGTGAAATTATAAAAAACAAAAGTGATTAGCCTATGAGTTCTTCCGGACTATCCACTACATCCATACCAAATTCCATACAAACATCCATCCGTCCATCCATCCAACTAAACTTTAACATTTATATTATTAGTAAGAGTAAGATTATTTGTATTATTCAACGTTAATCTATGACAAGAGCAAACAAGTGAACATCTGGAAAGAGAAGGATTGCAGTTGCGTTGCTTATTCAAGAACTATCTTCTAGAATGAATCAAGGGAAAAACAACACAAATCTAGTTATTTTTTCCTTTTTATTATAGTGGTATTTAAGGGAGTTCAGATATCAGTAATGTAATATCAACATCAAATGTGTAAATTAATATTTTTTTGTGTTCTCAGAGCGGCACGGCGTGCGCGGCAACCCTGAGATCCAATGCCTGTTCAACATGTCGATGGCGGCCATGCGGCACGAGATAGAGACCAACCACGCGCCGCTCAAGGGTGACGTCACAGTACTCGACACGCTGCTCACCAAGATACCCACCTTCAGGTCAGTAACCTCTTGTTCTAAGAACTGAAAACTAGTAATACTCACCAGTTTGCATCATTTTGACTTAAAAGCGCCAGATGTAGTCAAAAATTTTTGACCTAATATGCATTTTCATGCGATGTTGATTAGGCCATTTGGCCTGTTCCATACCACAGCCTGTTTAGTAGTTCATAGATGTCTTGTTACTCTTATGTTTTGCTATTGGCTTACAATATAATTTGTGTTTAAAGAGAGCTCTCGCTGATGCACCTGGAGGCGCTGTGCCGCTTCAAGGCTGCGCACCCGCAGCACATGTTCCCGGCGCTGTACAAGGAGCTGTTCTCTCTAGACAGCGTGCTCGACTACACACACGTCTAGGCGACAGGTGACGGGCTCGCGACAGGTGATAGGATCGCGACAGGCTCGCGACAGGTTCGATCTCATTTTTGCCTCCTAATGCGGCGTTCAGGCGGCAGCGAGGCGGCAGTGAGGCGGGCCCGGGATCAGCTTATCAAGACTCGACAGCTACGTTTCGTTTAGTCTCCCCTTCCCCTTAGCTGGAACTGAAGACATCCGCGCGTCGTTTGTTAACCTATTTATAATTGTATGTATGTACTTTGAGACTGTTATAATATGATATTTACGTATAGGTACGTACGTACAATATTAATATTTAAATGTTTATTTAATTCGATTCTAGGGACGAGCAGGTGTCTTCAGCTTAACTTTTACATTTATTATGAGAACGTATCGATTAATGTTTATGGGTTTGAATGTTCGCGAGACTATGAGCAAAGTAACGGGAACGCGCGGAACCTGAGAAGTATGCCTTTTGTACTCTGCAATGTGTAACATGACGTACACGATGCGGTGTATTACACATTGTGTAGACGGGCCGGAATATTATTATCGTAAAGTGTATCTAACTTTGAATGAAGAAATAATAATTATATATAAAGATATAATAATAGTAATAGAGTTTTTATTAAGAAATAAATAAAAGTTATAAAGATGTAGACAGGTTTTGAAGATCACACAACAGTTTCTTATAAGCGAGACATTTAATTAATAGGTCTTTTTTAATTATTTTATTAGTTATTTTAAAGAGAATTGTAACTTGTTATTTATTTCAAATGATTATTAATATTGATGTTTTTCTCCTTTCAGTTGTAGAATGTCGATTATGTTATAACGTAGGCTTACAGAATACTGCCCATTATTTTGTATTTTAATTTTCTTTAGCTTGATTTAATGGATCAAATGAGTCGAACACGTTAAATAAAGCGATGGAAAACCTTTGAAAAATATAACGTAATTTAAAGTAAGTTGCATCATAGTTTTGATGCGCGGTGAACAAAAATACAGCCAGAAATAACATTCCGTTGTTGGGTGCCGCGGTATCGTTTATTTATATGTAATTGTTAATTACCACTGCTGTAACATACCACAATATATCTTTGACTCTTTCTTTTTCAACGAGAATGAGAAGGACGGCAACATGTTTGATGGTAATATGTTTTTTTAAGGTGTTTAGGCAGTGGAAATTGACTTTAACCTTTGACTTTATTTTCACCTTGTACTGAAACTTGTGATGACAAAGTCAAAGCGTTTTTGTTGTATACCACCAGCGTTTTTCATGTGTTCATTTTTCAAATTAATGTTAATTTATAACGCACGATTTTTATACGATATTTTTTATTGTATCGTTATTTTATTTCGATTTTTCGTAATTTTTATCATCATTTTTATAGATAATGTTCGTGGATGATTTGTGAAATGAACGCTTTTATTTGGCACTCAAAAACGGGATGAAGTTATATAAATTGTAGAGACAAAAATGCGTTTTGTATGTTTTAATAGCAGGCAATTTACAATTTTGTATCTTTATTGATTAAATTTGATCTCATTGTGTTTGCACTTTTCTTCGCTTGGGTGCCATGTTTTGGTTTTTTTTTATTTGTACCGCATAATACAAAAGAATAAGTCGATGCATAATATTTACCTTAGTAATTAAAACAGTAAAGTACATTTTTACATTTTTTTACAATTATACGTAAGTTGTTTCGCTTTTTGGTTAGTTTTTTTTTTACATTTTTTTATTATTGCTAAATATTTGTCGGTTTACGTAATTTTGACGCATCTAAATTGCCTGCTAGGGTTTTTAGAATTATCTATAACCATCAATTTTCTAACACTTACGCTAAGTTTTGTCGAATAGCCTTTACTATAGACTGGTTTATAATAGTGTTAAAAAAGTATAAATCTTAACTCGTATTTTGTAAATAGCTAATATTCATATGTATTTTATATTAAATATCATAATAAGGTTCGATGGGTTATTTTTAATTTTACATTCTATTAAAAATTAAAAACAGGTTTTCCACTTGGATTGAGAGATATCAATCTTGAAAAGTCACGTGAAAAATGTTGTTTTTTTTTTCCTTATATATTATATATTTTTTGTTAAATAAAGCAATCTGTTATTGTCTATATTTTTTGTTTTATTTTTTTTGTTCCGTTATATCGTTATTATTTTTATTATTTTCGACAGTCTCATTAAAATCACATACACATAGATTTTTTAATATCAATACCATAGATATAAATATACATATATAGTGAGAACATATAGAGTTTAACAAAATATACTGGTGGTTCAAATATTACTTTAAAAAATACACTGTTATATAAAAATATATTTCAAATATGTTTAATTCAAATTATTAAATATGAATATAGTTGATAGAGAGCCGTTGAAATGTTTAATCGAAATATAACTTTTACAGCCACATTCAAATTCATAGTGATGTCACGTTACAAAGTTGGTTCCAAACGTTACAAAGTTTGTTCCAATAACAATGTTACAAATGTTACGATTCTGTTTATTAAATTATATTATAAAATTAGTCGCTTATATTTAGATGAGTTAGTGGTACAATTATTTCGGCATACCAATGAGGAGTGTCCGATTTTATCAATGAAAATTGAGACTGATACAATTATAATGCGACAAAACAAGATATCATTCGCATCTAGCGTTAACACGTTGTGAAATTTTCATATTAAAACGGACATTTCCCATTACAACATTTATTTAGAGCACGGTAAAATTTTAAAGCACTAAGACTGAAACGAATTGGCTGAAACCGTTTAAGCTTTTGCCTAAACAATAAAAAAACCGTCTATGCATAAAATTTATGGAACATCACCTTGTCCAAATCCAAAATATAATATATTTATAAAATAACGACAAATCTATATCTTCCTTACAAATAACAATATAAATCTAAACTATCACTTGTTATTGGATTTAGATACAGGTGTTCCAATTTATGTCGAATTTATTTTAACATTTTTAAAATAATAGAAAATATGAAACATTAAACCTGATACCTGTGTTTTCTATACAGGCTGTTACTAAAACCGAATCGTGTCCATTCTATATAAATTTCGTCTTTAAAACTGGTAGACTTGGAGACTGGTGCATAACATTCGAGAATGTTGCAACACGCCGTATCTCTTCATCGCAAGCGATCGAGGGGTGTTAGTGTGATAGAGATAGGAATAGGGTAAACGTTTAATTGCTGAGTAGATTTAGTAGGTATTTCTAAAACTTTTATACTATGTTTTGCTAAATTTTCACTAAAACAATATAATAGAATTGGACACTAATCGATAGCGTGTAAAGTAACGATTTGGTATAGACGCAAGACGCAAGACGCAAGAATGAGTTTGCGGGATTTGGGATAATAAGTTTGTGTGTTTCGTGTGATTTGTACGTAGGTAATTTGTTTCCTTTGTTACTTTTATATCAGTTATTCTGAAAGAGCTTCTATTTTATACTTAAATGATGATACCAAATGTACGGGTGTGTCGAACATTGTGGGATAGTAAAATTTTGTACCTCTTGTTTTTCTATGAGATAATTATTTTATATTACAAAAAAATATTGATTTGTTAAACTGAATATTACGTATTTTTACACATTAACTAAACATATAAAATTGAATTATAAAAATAAACCTATATCTATGTAAAGAGATCAGAATATATAAATACATATTTTGTATGTGCAAGTTGATCGATCATATATCAAAAGATAAGAGTTTTTATGATAAAACAGTTTTTAATAATTTAAAACTGTTATTTTTTTCGATCAACCTGTATATACATTTAGCTTTGTTGATTTGTCAACTCAATACAAAACATTGTACCTAAAAGTAGATGAAGAATGAAGTTTGAGAACCAATAGAAAATAAATGTTATTGTTTTTATTATTATTCTGGAATCACTTGCAACGGATCGTGTTTTATTTCTAGTACCTCCTATAAGTAACCTTGAACAATTTTCATACACGCTGTACTAACCTTGAAAGTCAACAGTGACACATGCTCACATATTTCTTAATTAATTAAAAACAGAACAAAACCCCTCGAAAATACAGATAAGTCTTTATGTTTTCATACTAGTTACGATAGCTCCTAGTGAGGTATTCGTAGGTTTCGAATTTCCTAGCCTAAATTACAACCTCTTGGATATACAAGTATCTCGGGAAGGGATAAGGATATGAGATTAATTAGGGCAATGGAAAAAAAATATTTCTTAGTGTCTTACCGTTTTAATTTATTTTCTTTTACTATTTGTTTGGTGCCCCATACTAACTTATTGATAGGCCACTGAGCTAAGTATATCAGATATACTACAAAACCAACGCCGATAAAAATCATCGGAAAATATATTGTTCCGATAGCTAGCTTCAAAAACGGGTACGGCCATGCCCCAATACGATAGTATGTGGTGAATAATCTGTAAAGTTAAATAAAATATAAATCGCTTAATCATTAACACTCTATGGATATTTGTTGTCTGTAATAAATAAATAATAATAATAATTATTATTATATTATTAACCATCAAATTGAAAAATTAATAATATTCAACCTATGAAGCCACTATAGACCTTCAGTTCTGTCTATTGCACTGTACATTTAATGTTTTACTTCTACAAGCAGAGTTTTAACGGAACAACTCGACTGTATAATTATTATTTATTTTTATTTTTAATTAACTAAGTCTCAAAGTTTATATAAACTATACACCGTTGTTATTTTAACCTAAACATATATCACAGCAATTTATTTTTAATTTTTAGAAGAGGATATGAAGCAAATATTTTTGTTGATACTTACACGACCAAATAAGAAAAGTAACATCCGTAAGTGTGAATTAGATTAATCTTGTGCGATACTGGAACAGACTTTGGTAGGAACATAAACTCCCAGAATACAATAAGCACTATAGCTGTGTGCATTATATGGTTAGAACCTTGACTAAACACTTTATCTATGAAATCTGGGAATACTAACTCTCTGTCATATAAATATATCGGCCAGAATACAAATGGTATTAACTGAAATAGAAAAAGTAATAGTTAACGTTAAGCAAATATAACTAACTAGTCTTTCCCAACGCTTCGTCGGGATAAAAAAACTTAGTACCACGTCTTCCAGACTGTGCTCTACATCTGTGCTAAACTTCACAAAGATCTGTTAACCTTTTTTAGAGTTAGATAACATATTGTATAAGAGTTTATTTGCAGTGGAAGCCTACGGTTATAAGAGACCGCATATATGCAGTTCCAAAGAAGTTAATAGTCGACGCACGTTCAAACGCAACGGTTTGAATCTTCGTTTAAGCATAAAATAACGTAAAGAAGTGAAACAAATTGTCAGCGACAGTATTTATGTCCAAATACGACACATGAGTAGATAATAAGCATACAGAAGGGATCTAACTATAAAACTATACAAGCATGCTATATGTGTGCCTAACCACTGGCCGAATGGTGCGGGCGCTGCTATTCTCTGAGAAACCGGTTTACACCGACACAGCTAGTGGCCGACAGGTATAGCCTTGCATGGGTGTACCTTTTTTTTGTGACTGAGTTGCCACTGTTAGCCTTGAAATGGAATTTACAAATTTAAAGAGGCATTTACAGATTAGTATAAAGCCTTGTCTCTGTACGATTTTATCTACTCTTGTAGAGTAGAGTGAATATACATGCACTAAACTAGATGTTTCGATCATATCACATTAAATGGTTTAACAGTGGTAGAGCCCGCTTTAACATCTTAGTACGAATGGGTCGGTTCGCCCGGTGCAATACCACGTCCACACAGAAGACAGGCGTGAAGTGGAAGCAATTCCGTGTTTCGTCTGATGAGTGTGGTGCCGGTGGCCCAACTTTAGTCCCTTTCCCGTTCCGCCCTTTTCTTATAGGGAAGGGTTTGGATGGGAAAGTGGATTTGACGGTGGAGGAGACGCATAGGAAGGGGAAATATCCTGTTTATATGCGTCTCCTTCTCCTTCGATTTAGGGTAGGCAACGCATCTGCAATTGCGGATGTCTATGGCCAGCGGTCGCTTCGCCATTTCGGCGGATTTAGGTGGCCGCTTGCTCGTTTGCTACCTTATCATATAAAAAAAATATCGTTAGTATTCTAATCATTCAGTTAAAAACACTTTCATACTTACAATGCCAAGAGGTACTATAATACTAGCGAAAAAAATTTCTCTATAAGTTTTCAATTGTTTTATGTTTGCGTGTTCCTTGATTTCTAACAACGTTGGTAAATCACATAAGATTCCTAAACACGGGTACACTAATTGAAATACCTGCAAGAAAAAGAAAATTATAGTAAGTGGTAGAGCCCGCTTTAACATCTTAGCACGAATGGGTCGGCTCGCCGGGTGCAATACCACGACCACACAGACAGGCGTGAAGTGGGAACAATTACGCGTCTCGTCTGATGAGTGTGGTGCCGGAGGCCCAATTTTAGTCACTTTCCCGTTCCACCCTTTCCTTATAAGGAAAGGATTGGATTTGAAAGTGGATTTGACGGTGGAAGAGACGCATAGGAAGGAGAAAAATTCTCTGTATGTGCGTCTCCTCCTCCATCGATTTAGGGTAGGCAACGCATCTGCAATTGTGGATGTCTATGGGCAACGGTCGCTTCGCCATTTCGGCGGGTTTAGGTGACTGCTTGCTCCTTTGCCACCTTATTGTATAAAAAAGTCTTTAAATTTTATAATTACTTATTTTGAAGTCGAACATCCGAAGTTCAAAAATATACATAATTATAAAAAAGGTAACAATTAAAGAAGAAGAAAACATACTTATATTATAACATTTACGCTTTAAAATTTTCTAACAAAAAACCTTATTGTACGTCAAAATATTTAAATGAAAGAATTATTAATAATTGTTAATTTCTTGTTTGAAAAACATTTCCATCGTCAATTTCGGTTGTTATTTCTCAGCTTTAACAATGAATATTAACAATTTTGCATAATTTTGAAATACTTTTGAATATTCAAATATTTTGGGTATCGCTTTGCTATAAACCAAAAATAACATTCCAACATATAGTGATGTTACTTACGACATTCCAAATAGTAATGTACGCCCATTGTAATGCTGCAAATGTTTTTATTTCCGGATCCTTCATGATATCACCCCGCAGTGCAAGTAACATGACCAAAGAATTCCCGCCATGTAGAATCAGTGATGTTGCGTACCCGAACAACCGGTAAGGGGCGTTGTTCTTTGTTAATCTAAAATTTTATGATAAATGAGTTAGACCAAAGGTAGAAGGAAACCGAGGAAAGTATGCAAGGATAGTGAAAGAGGAAATCCGTAAGAAGGGAGTGAATTCTGACGACTGATAAAATTGTACGGAAGAGTACGTTCTGTACCGTAACAAGTGTGGTTTGATGATATTGACAAATTCGATTTATTTTATTAGAACGAGTCGTTCATAACTCGAAATTCAACTATAATACCCCGTAAGATGCAGTGAAAAGCGAAACTACAGTTTGTATAGAATCCGGAGCTGAATGAAAACATTTTTTTTATGTTTAACTAGCTGTTGGTCGCGACTTCGCCCGCGTGTAATTAAAAAAACATAGCCTATGTTACTCACATATAAAATACCTTTCTAATGGTGAAAGAACTTTTAAAATCGGCTCAGTAGTTTTTGAGTTATTTCAATATATACAGAAATACAAAAATACAAATCTTTCATCTTTATAATATTAGTATAGGTAAACAAGTGCCTGACCACTATCCCACCTGACGATAAGTGGGATACTAGTATGAAATATCCTCCCAGTTTATAAACATAAAAAGTATGTTTATTCTACCCAATTCATATTATCATTTATTTCGTAATTCAAATGTATTTTTAGAAATATTCGCAACAAATTAATTGTTGATCTCATCGTAACGTGTTTTTGTGTATGATAATTTAATTTTCTAAAAACAAGTTTTTAAAATTTTGCTTCATAATGTAATGAGAAACATTTGTAATGTTACAAAATTCAAGGACGACTAGGCTTCACTTACCTCATTTTAAATATTTGTTTCAAATGACAGTTTTCTTGCATTTAACAGTTTTACAACCAGCTGATACGTTTATCCATACCTGAAAGTACTGATCAGTAAACATTTTCTATACTACTAAAGACATTTAAAAATATATAGACTAGGCATAGTGAACAACATTTTTTTACCGGTACTTTCTCTGAGAGGTACTATATCAATTGTCATGTTTAGTACGCCACTTTGTATCATTGTATTAATGTAATAAAGCATTTTACAAAATGATAAGCTCCGTCTCTTATTATAAATTATACTAAACAATGTTACAAAATAAACATTTACAAATTATTTAATGACATTAATTGGCAATTAATTTAAACGCAATTAATTAAATTGACACGTGAATTGAGGCTATCAATAGAGGGCGTTAGTAATGATTATGTAAAAATGTCTCAAGTAAAGTGTCAACTATGCCTCCTCTATATATTTTTAATCTCTTTGATTACCCCATTGTTTAGTGAAACACGTGATTCAACTCTTTAATCAACTCTCTAATTCTAAATTATAAATTTACTGATCCACCAATGCGTATTAAAGGTTTATGTCAGATTGTTTACTGGTGTACATGTGTTCAAATCAAGGGCGCAAAATAAACGCTCTATTTATACTAATAATATAAATTATAACCTAAATAGTAAAATTAAGATGTATATCAGTTTTAATTTGTTGCCTTCTTCTCTTAAAAAAATACTTAAATATTATCCGATATAACTATTCGAAAGGGACTTCGCCTGCGTGAAATTAAAAAAAAAACAAAAGCAAGTAGCCTGTGTTCTTCAAGACTGCTCTACATATATGCCAAATTTCATCGAGATCCGTTCAGCAGTTTAGGCTACAAACTAACAAACATCCATCCATCTAAACTTTCGCATTTGTAATATTAGTAGGACATACTAAATCAGTGTAAAATATTCATTCTTATGTCTTGCAATTTTTTCTAATAAAGTAACGCTTGTATAATTCATGTTAAGTATGGAAAAAAAAGTTTTGCAGTGCCAATAACCTCTAAATTAACTATGGTATTTAAAAAAAAAACTTTTTTGGCATTATCATAATTATTCTACTTTTAAATTAAGTATTTTACAACTGAACTCTCATAATGTAGAAAAACACTGACTTAAATGTATTAACTTAATATTCACTTATGCACACATAATAACGTAAACTTGTTAAAAATGACTAAAACTTAACTTAAGTAATAAAAATATAAGCAAGTGTTTGATATTTATGTAATAAAAAAAACTATTGTTATTCTATTATGGTATTAAATATAAATTTAAATGCAACAACTTACGTACGTTCACTCTGGAATCCAACTCTCCGTACAACTGAGGCTGTGTTCTAAAGCCTTAACTTGTTATACATATTTAATATGTAAGAAGTGTTACGTATAGCCAATTTACTTAGACACCACTATACTCTGCGCTTAAGCCGTGACAAGGTTCTTTTAAAAGCGGATTGTACGTTTTGTAATCTATCTATACATATAATCAAATTGGAGTGTCTGTTTGTAATATCAAAAGAAAAATTCCAGATTTGGGGATGTATGTATTTGCGTTGCTGAAAATCGCATTTAATTTTTTTTGTCTGTTTGTCTGTCTGTCCGCAAGCCGCGTTTGTTCCGGGTAATCTCCGAAACGGCTGGGCCGATTTCGACCGGACTACCATTGAAGGGTAGCTGACATAGACGGGCATATTATAGGCTACATTGTTGTTTAATTCCGCGATGTCAAAATGGCGACCGGACCGCTATCTCTAGAACGGATGGACCGATTTGGACGGGACTTCGACTGGAAGGTAGCTGTTAAAATATAGATGCACACGGGAATGTTTTGCACTAACGAAGTTTGCGGGCAACAGCTCGTTTAAGAATAATATAGTAAGTTAAAAAAACAACATGTATATTAAAGCTTTTTCTGATACAAATAAAAACATAATTCTATTGCAGTTATCGGGCATTATGTCTGGTTTACATTATGCCACTAAAATAGGCCAGTAGCGATCAACATCAGCGTATACAACTGGCATAATGTACATACTAACTGGCGCCAGTGACCCAAAACAGTCCATGCCAGGCTTGCGCTATGGGCCAAATGTAAACCAGACATAACAAAAACATGGTAACTGCAAGCTTTGAAATCACAGAATTGAGAGATATGAGACATTAATTCTGTCATTGGTTTTTGACTGCAGTTCGACTTGTATAGGAACATATAGTTATTCCCTTTTTTTCAAAGAGTATGTGAGAGATGTCTATATGTCTCAATACAAGCATCAGTGTCGTTAAAAACTCACGCTAAAAATATCAATTAGCACAGTATTACTAATTTTATCGAGTTTGTTAGCGTAGCATATTGCCCACCTATATCATTGTTAATATAATATTTTTACTAAGTAGAAAAATAATTTTGCACGATTATAAAAATTGTAGAATTACCAACTTTTAATACGAGATAATTATTGTGTTATGTCAACCATATAAAGTGAGACACACGGTCGAACACCGGTCGGTCATGTTCCTACTTAATTAATCACGACCTTGACTTAGATGACCTTCATTTTGTTTTTAAGTTAATCAACATTAACTGTTATAAACTAAAGCATATGTTCGATTTCGTATGCGAAAACCAGTTATGCCGACCATAAAAATAGATCAGGAGGTATAGCACGAACATTTGCAAGAAAGTGTTTGTAGTATTATTAATATTGTATTAGATTTATAAACTACACGCGTAAACTACACCAACAAATCTGATCTTTTTGTTGTACTGTTTTATTTGAACACATTACGAATACTTTCTCGAAAATTTTCGTGCTAGACCTCTAGGTAAGATAATTAAATAAAGCATACTAGGTAGATAGGTGATCAAAATGAGGCCGAAGCTTACCACTATATCTCAGTGCCGCAAGACTTCAGTCCATAATAACCTAGGTAGCTAAGTATGACTATGCACTAGTAATATAAATCAGGCAATCGCGTTAAGATCACACTCAGTGATAGGATTTAAGAAACCTTTCTATTGCATTTTATTTCAATCTACTTAGTAGTGCGTTAAGCTATAAGCAGAGCTAATTAATAACAATGTTACCTTGTATTGTTGGGTAAAATGGCCGGTTTCCGAATTACTTTCAACCATTTGATAGTGCTTTTGGTTTAACAACTACATAAAGTATTCGTTAAGTTAAAAATTATTATGTTAGAGTCGACGAAGAGAATTGCTTATTTTTTATGCAAAATTAATTTTCTGGTCTGTTGCTCTTAACCTGTAATGTTATCAATCCCAAATGTCTTAAATTAAGTATAATCTTCAAGATTAAATGGTTAACGAGACAAGGAAAATTGAAGAAAATCCAGAAGTTTTATCAGCAAATTTTTAGGCAAATTCGTATTAAAATGTTTTTCATAAAAGTTTCACTACAATATTAATTCCATATTGATTAATGTTGTTTCTTAATCGTTCTATTTTAAATAACTTCCTACCACGAACTGTCTTTTGAAATTATCCGTTTCTAACGGTATTTGGCAATAGATGTGACATAGAACAAGGGACATTTCCTAATAGTTTTAAGTCACAAAACAATGTGACTCTTGTTATATTG